>JAQQSW010013723.1:0-12254 GCA_028646575.1 Pseudocheirus occidentalis
CTCCCTCCCTCCCTCCTCCTGCCCCCCCTTCCCCTTCTATCATGGGGCCACAGATTTAGCACTGGAAGGGATCTTGTAAGTTCTCTCCATTTCTTTTCTTTTTTTTTTTTTAGCAAGACTCATCTCCCTGAATTCAAATCCAGCCTCAGACACTTCCTAGCTGTGTGACCCTGGGCAAGTCCCTTCACACTGTTTGCCTCAATTTCTTCATCTGCAAATGAGCTGGAGAAGAAAATGGCAAACTCCTCCCGTATCTCTGCTAAGAAAACTCCAATTAGGGTCGAAGAGTTGGACTGCAATGGCTGACCAGCTCTCTTTCTGCCTTCAGGTTCTGCCCTCCATCTATCCATGATGCATTAAATAATTTCATTTAATAAATACATGTTCTATTTTCTCAGATTACATTGGGTAATTGAAGGCAAGACAAAGGAAATTACTTGCCCAAGGTCACATAGGTAGTAAGTAGCAGAGCTGAGAATCCAACTCGCATCTTCTGTCTCTTTATCATGTGATTACTTCTACTCTACCAGGCTACCTCCTAGTTTCCCCTTTTTTTCCCTGTTTGTCCTCCCCTTCCCTCCCCTCCTCTCCCCTCCCCTCCCCTTTACTCTCCTCCCTCCCCTCTCCGTCCTCCTCTTCCTTTCCATTTCAGTTCTCTTCCCAAGGAGACACAGGGTGCCCTGTATCTCTGGTCTCCTCTCTGTTAGATCTTTGGGAGAGCCAGGAGAGTTGAGGGATGTGGTTGGCTGGAACCCTGAAGCCAGTTCCAGATTTCAGAGAATCATAGAATCCCCAGGAAATCGTCCTCTAGTTTCTGCTTGAACACCTCCAGTGTTCAAGTGATGGGGACCTCACTACCTCCCATAGTAGCTCATTTTTTTCTTGGTTACCTTTTCTTATATCAAGGTGAAATCTACCCCTTGAAAACCTCCCCCATTATTTCTAGTCCCAGGTCTGAGATTCTTGGATTCCACATTTTAAGGGCTGTTTTCTCAAATGTGATTAGATTTGTTCTGGTTGACCTCAGTGGGTAGAACAGGCATATGTCAAGACCATGGTCATCTCCTCCTCAAGAAACTTCAGTGGCTCCCTATTGCCTTGATTGCTTGTCTTCATTCTTTCTAATTTAATCCAACCGGTGTCATTAGGCAGCTACCAGAAGCAAAGTGGTATTCCAGGCACTTAACCAAGAGAAAATTTAAAAATAATCTTTGTCCTTAAGGAGCGTTCATTCTCTGTAGGTGAGGTAGATCAGAGCAACACACAGATGTATAATTATAGACCTGACAATTCGAGGAAGAATTGACAGAATTGAAGAATAGACAGAACACTAACACTAAAGGCATCAGGGAGGTCTTCCTGACCTTTAAAACAAGTTAGACATACTAGAAAGCAGACAGAGGCAGGGAGTGAGTGCAATCCAGGTATGGGGCACAGCATGTGCAAAGATACTGAAGTGGGAGAATAAGTGCTGATTTCAGGGAAGAGTGAGGACAGTTTGACTTGCAAATAGGATATATTAAGGAGAATCAGTTGTAGTGGGTAGCTAGCTGATCTTGGCGTCAGGAAGATCTACGTGTTAGTGTTGTATCTGACGCCTATAGTCTATGTGGTTCTAGGAAAATTATTTAGTTTCTGAGTACCTTTAGCAGCTTTCTAAGGCTTTAAATTGTAGGGCAGGGGCTCATCTGGATTGGTGGAAAGAGTTTCCTCAGTGTTGTTCCATAAAACAGTGAAATCATGGGAATGGGGAGTTGTCATAATTTTGGGAATGAGGCTTTAACTAAATTTTGGAGGGTTTTAACTATCAGCTGGAAAAATGTATTTTTTCATCCTAGAGATAATAGTGAGCCATTGAAGTTGTTTGAGCAAGAGAATGTCATGGTCCTGATTTGTTCTGTTTTACTGTCTGGGGCAAAACAGAACAAATCTAATCAGTAGAGTTCAAATCCTGCCTGTATGGCCTTGGAAAAGTCATTTCCCTTCCCTCGGCCCTGACTCCCTTCTCTGTAAAGTGACTTGTTTGGACTAGGTGGCTTCTGAGGTCTTTTCTAGCTCTGGATCAGGTTCCTCAGATCCCGTGATCATGCTGGTCAGCTTCCTCTGGCTAGTCCTCCATTTCTCCATGGCCTTTGTAAAGTACGCTGCTCATGCTTTACAGATAACCTCTCTGGCGTCTCTGTAGTTTCTTCAGAGAAGTTACCTGTCCATGAATCTGACTTACACTGATTATGCCATATGGAGAGCTGAGGGGGAGACCAGATGCCATCTTGTTTAATATTTCATTTTACAAATAAGGAAACTGAGGGAAGGAAAAGTGAAATGAGTCACAAAGATACCATGATGTAGCCAAAAGAACACTGGGTATGGATCTGGGAGATGTAGTTTTGAATCCTGGCTCCTACGCAGCAGCTGCAGACTTTGGACAGGTTGCTTCAACTTCCTGATCTCAATCAGCTCATCTGTAAAGTGGGGGTAATTGTACTTTCACTGTGTACCTCATGGGATAGGAGAGTGCCTGGTAAGTTTCAGGGATCATTATTGTCATTTTGTCAATATCAGTGGAATCTTCGACTATTTTAGGTGGACCATCTATGTGGAATTTGGGGAAGGGAATGGGTAAGAATCACACAGGATGTTGAAAAGGGTGGTAGGGCTGTGATCCAGTGGATAAGGATTCATTCAAGTATGGAAGTGCTAATGTACCAGATGGGATTTTCCTCTAGAGACCCAAACCCTAATCCTTGATCCCTGCAGTCTCCTGACTAAAAGGAGGCCAGGAGTGATATATCTCTCCATCTACCAGTGGCTTGGTTTGGTTCTCTGGAAAATAAAGCAACAGTTAACATTTACTTAACACTTTAAGGTTTTCAAAGCCCTTTACAAATATCTCATTTGTTTTTCACAACAGCCCTAGGAGGTTAGGTGATATCATTATTCCCATTTGAGGGATGGAAAAAAAAAACTGAGGAAGAAAGAGTCTAAGTGGCTTGCTTGAAATTACAGAACTAGCAAGTGTCTGGGGCCATATTTGAACTCAGGTCTTCCAGAGTCCAGGTTCAGCCCTCTGTGGTGCCATCTAGGAAAAGGGGCTATTCCCTAGATCCCAGGCTGAGCCTATTCCCATGGGAGAACCAACCACCAAAGCTGGCCGGGCATGTGGGACCAGTCCTGAGCCAACACAGTAAAATAATGTAACAGTTGGTTCTTGGGAGTTTCTGACAATAACCATGAATATGTTTTGAAATGTGCAGCAATGTGAGTGGACCCAATTCTGGTTGAATTTAAATAATGTGGTTTCACGCAGCACGATTTAAATCAAACATGGATAATTTATGCTGAAATGAGCTCTAGGATGCATTTATTCCCAAGTAGGTGATGAGTGTAACATTGTGCTTGATTTATGAGGTTATACTTTTTTTATATGAAAATCACTACCAAAAATATTTAGAGTTTCCTTTTATTGACGGAGCTCTCGCCGTTTTCTAGAGTCACATCAATAGAGAGGAGCGTCTCTCGGCTTCCTGATCCCCTGTTTGTGGCAGCAGTCAACACATAAGTCACCCTCAAATTGCCACTTAGACGACCTAGCCAAGAGGGATGGAAGAAGAGATATATGTTGGTGTGTGCACGCATGAACAGACACCCGGGCGTGCACCCTTCAAAAGACACTCCAATGCATTGCTTTATAGGCAGACTCAGGGACATATGCTACATATGCTCATACTCAGGAAGGGAAACATCCTCATACACATCCTGACACACCCTCAGAATTATTCTCTGAAGCAGTAACTTCTGAGCAAACACAGACCCACACTCACACTTTGATACACAGACACTTTCAGGTACATATATATGTCCTCCAAAACACACTCCTCTGTGCTTATATATGGGCAAACTGGGACCAACACACACACACACACACACGTACACACACACACACATTCTGATGCATATTCTCAGACACAAATTGCTACGCCCTCAGAAATGTTCTCTCTTCTACATCTAGTAATTCACGGGCATGCTTTCATACACCTACCTGCACAGCTTGAATATTTGTAGCTACTAGTACTCATATACATATTCCCCTCACACTCACAGTTTCACACCCACACTATATAAGCATTCACACGGTCTTGGAAACATATGTGCACACCCTTCTAAAGACCCTCAACATAAAACATATTCTGGAACACACACAGGGAGTAAGTGTTTATGCTATGAAATCCCAACAACAGATATGGGTGGCAAGCGTACCCACTCACCTATTCACACTCATTAATTCCTACTTATGTAAGATATACCCTTATCTTCACAAATATATTCCAAACTATATAGAATTCTAAAATATAGCATGAAGTACCTATAGACATAAATACAAGAATGTATTCACAAATACAGGTGTCATGGTAGTGGATAGAGGGAATGACTTGGAAATCACGTTGAACCTTGCCTCAAACACTCCTTAGTTGGGTGACCCTGGGAAGGTCCTAACCTCTCTAGACTTCAGTATCCTGATAAAACAGGGATAGTATTAGCATCTCCTTCACAGAGTTATGGGCAGTTAGTTGGTGCAACGGATAGAGTGCTGGGTCTGGAGCAGTGGTTCTCAACCTTCCTAATGCCAAGATCCTTTAATGCTTCTTGTGGGCATATCTGCATGTGGGTAGACCCGCCTGGAGACCGATAGAGGAGCGGTGTCTCGGTTCTTAAGACCATCGGAAATATGTATTTTACAATGGTCTTAAGTGGCCCTTGTGAAAGGGGGGGGGTTATGACCCACAGGTTGAGAACCACTGGTCTGGAGTAAGGAAGACCTGAGTTCCAATCTAGCCTCAGACATTTACTAACTGTGTGACCTTGGGCAAATCATTTAACTCTGTTTGCCTTGGTTTCCTCATCTGTAAAATGAGCTGGAGAAGGAAATGGCGAATCACTTCAGTATCTATGCCAAGAAAACCCCCAAAAGAGATCATAGAGAGTTGAACAGAATTAAAATGATTGGACAACAGTTACAACACAGGGTTATTGTGAAGACCAAATGCTAAATAAATATATTTGTATAACATATGACATTTTGTTATATAATTTATGTAACATATGGCCAGTGTGGCTTCAGAAAAGCTGAGGAATGGTTGATATGGTGTTCACTGCCCAACAACTCCAGGAGAAATGCCAGGAACAGAGCAGGGTCTGTACACTACATTTGTAGATCTGACCTGGGCCTTTGATACTGTCAGCCGTGAGGCCTTAGGAAAAAATTATGGCAAAGTTTGGTTGCCCAAAGTTCATCAACATTGCACGTCAATTCCATGATGGTGCGCTTGTCCGGGTTCTGGATAATGGACAATACTCTCACACTTTCTCAGTCACTAGTGGAATGAAACAAGGCTGTGTGTTTGCTCTCATATTTTTTCCCCATGATGTTTTCAGCCATGTTGTCAAATTCTGTCAATGAGCACAAACAGGGCATGAAGGCCAGCTGCTGCACTGATGGTAAATTCTTCTACCTTGAAAAGGCTACAAGCCAAGACCAAAGGGGAGGGAGTGTTGGTGCGTGATTTTCTGTTTGCAGATGATTGTGCACTCAATGCAGCTTCTGAAGCTGAAATGCAACGAAGTGTGGATCAGTTCTCTGCTGCTTGTGCTAATTTTGATCTAACAATTAACACCAAGAAAACACAGGCACTTCATCAGCCACCACTGCACCATGCATACTGGGAACTATCGGTTACAGCAAATGGAAAGGTTCTGAATGCTGTGGATAAGTTCACTTACCTTGGTAGTGTACTTTTCAGGGACGTACACATTGATAATGAGGTTGACGCACACATTGCCAGAGCTAGTTCAGTGTTTGGGAGGCTCTAAAGGAAAGTGTGGGAGAGAAGTATTAGACTGACTACCAAACTGAAGGTCTACAGAGCCATGGTGCTGACCTCATTGCCATATGTCTGTGAAACTTGGACAGTCTACCAGCACCACATCAGGAAACTGAATTGCTTCCATTTGAATTGCCTTAGGAAGATCCTGAAGATCACCTGGCAGGATAAGGTACCAGACACTGAGGTCCTTACTCTAACTGAACTGCCAAGTATTCAGACTTGGCTACAGAAAGCCCAACTCTGATGGGCTGGCCATGTTGTTCAAATGCCAAACATACGCTTGCCAAAAAGACTATTTTATGGAGAACTCACACAGGGCAAGCATTCACATGTTGGTCAGAAGAAATGATACAAGGACACTCTCAAGGTGTTTCTGAAGAACTTTGGAATTGATTGTGTGACGTGGGAGACACTGGCGCAGGACCGGTCAGCACGGCATGCCCACATCAGAGAAGGTGTTGTGCTCTGTGAGCAAAGCAGAACTGAAACAGCTCAAAGGAAATGCAGGATGTGTGAATTTAGAGAATCCACCCCAAATGTTCCCATGGATTATGTGTGCCTGACCTGTGGTAGAGCATTCCGATCTCAAATTGCTCTGATCAGCCATCGTTGGACACATTGAACATTGACTCTAACGCAGTGAGGTCACTTTGGTCTTCTTCCAGAACAAAGAACAACAACCAATATTTATGTTATATAATACATGATCTATACAACATATTTATATTATGAAATATAATTTATATACTACATACTATTTATATTAGATATATATAATTCACATTTGTATATAATATATAAATAAGATAAATATTTGTACATATTAACATATATAAAGCACTTTACAAATCTCAAAATGCTATACAAATGCTAGCTTCTATTCATATAATCTCTATATGACGACACGTACCTGGGTCAGTTTCCTTTCCTTCTCTACCCTTGTTTGAATTCTTCCATGTTACTCAGTATTTATGATTGGCCATTCTCTCTTAATACAAGGCCTTTCTATGTCCAGACTCTCAATGCTAAATTATATACCTATTCTTCATATAAATTTAATCATTTTCTTCCATCCATCCATTCCTCCATTCGTCCTTCTCTCCCTTCCTCCCTCCCTCCCTGCATTCATCCATTCTTCCATCCATCCATCGATCCATCCATCCATGCATGCATCCAATAATTCATTGACCTTTATTAAGTGCTTACTATATGCGCTCAGATTAAGTGGATAGCACACCTCTCAAGGTATTGACAGTGTTTCATTTCCAGTACCTTGTATACCTTAGGTGCTTAATAAGTGTTGTTATGAGATGTATGACCAGAACCCTATCTCTTCTCCTTCTCTGGTCTTTGTTTTGTCATCTGTCAAGTGAGGAGCTACCTCTTAAATTCTTCCCAACTTTAAATGATGACAATAACAATTGTTGAGTTTTCAGTCTTGTCCAACTCTTTGTGATCCCATTCAGGGTTTTCTTGGTGAAGATGCTGGAGGGGGTTTTGCCGTTTCCTTCTCCAGCTCATTTTACAGATGAGAAAACTGAGGCAAACAGGGTAAAATGACTTGCTCAGGATCACACAGTGTCTGAGGCCAGATTTTAACTCATGAAGATGAGTCTTCCTGATTCTAAGCCCAGCGCTCTATCCACTGTACCACGTAGTGGCCCAACAATAATAGCTTGCGGTTACACGTTGCTTTAAGATTTGCAAAGCATCAGAGTGGCTATGTGGTGCAGTGATTAGAGCACCAGCCCTGGAGTCAGGAGGAACTGAGTTCAAATCCAGCCTCAGACACTTAACACTTACCAGCTGTGTGACTTTGGGCAAGTCACTTACACCCAATTGCCCTGCCCTTCCCCTCCAAAAAGCAAAAATTAAAAAAAAAGATTTATACGGCATTGAAAATACACCATTTCATTTGATCAAATCACATCGTGTTGTTTATTCTTGACCTTAGACTTGTGACATCTATTTACAGCAAAGAGGAGATGATAATTCTTCCAAATGAAATAAACTCAAATTAATTTTAATAGAAACAAAACAAGGGAAGTAGCAGCTTGGAACTGGTCAAAACCACAACTCCAGAAAGGCTGAGATCTCTGATCCTTAGTTCAGGTGATGTTTGGGGGTTCTCTCTCTCTTTACCTGCTTTTCCCACGATCTCTAACTGCCATTCAAAGTATAGCTGGGGGCCAACTCCCACGTCAGGCTTATCCTGATCCCCCAGTTAGATCACCCTTTCTCTATTGAAATTAATTTGTCTATACTTGTATCTGTCTCTCTGAAGGTAGAAATTGTTTACTATCTGTATTCCCAGAAACTAAAAAAGTGTCTGATGCCCGGAAAATGCTTAATAAACATTGAATCAAATGCACTCTTAATGAGGGCAGTGTAGTGATCTGCATCAGGAAGGCATGGGTTCAAATCCCTCTCCTGATGCTTATTCACTGTGTGACCAAAGGCAAATCACTCTTTTTGAGCGTTCGTTTTTTTTTCTTCTGTGAAATGGGGCTCATAACTCAGGCCATATCTATCTCACTGGGTTGTTGGGGGGCTCAGTGAGATTCTTCTCACCCTTGCCTCACTCAGTCTCTCCTGGAAAATTGCTTCTTGTGGGAGCCTTTCCATTTTACCTGCTTTAGTCTAGCATGGCATGATCATTGACAGATGGGGCCAGCTGAGTGGTTTCTACCAGTGCCATTTGCACAAATGTACCATAATGCCAGACCCCACCCTAACCATTAGTGAGGATATTTGTTGACTTTTTGCCAGGTCTGACAGGCTCTGATTTGGGGTGGTAGGAATGCTCGAAGGAAGACAAATAGAAGGTGGTGGTGGGATAGGGGTATGCCCTGGGATATCACATGCTTTTAGCAATGCAAGTGGCAAGTCTGGCTGATGAAGATGAATCTGTCTGAAGTGAATTAAAACTATCCCTCTCCCATCCCTGACAGCCATCCCCTCTCAGCAATTAGAGAGGAGCAAGAGAGCTCAGACAGAATGGAAGTAGGTCAGTAGGGAGGGATCTTATCAGACGGTGGACGTCAGCTGATAATTTATATGGAGAAGGCATCCTGGGTATATTTTGACTACAGAGTTTCAAACTCAAAGGACTCAGCCCTTTCCTGGCAGATAAATTAGTTGGAACTAAAATGTCCATAACAGTTGTGAAGCATAATGATGTCATTGGAAGACCCCTGGATATAGAGTCAAAGGGCGTAGGTTCCAATCCTGGCTTAGACACTTGCCAGCATTGGGCACTGGGTAAATGGCTCAGTTCCTTATTTGTAAAATGGATACTCTGGATTGAATAGGATATTTCTGAAATAGAGGTTGGGCAGAAAAGAAGAATAAAGAGAGGGAAGGAAGTTCTTACTCTGTGCACTTATAGGCACCATAGGCAACTGGAAGGGAAATGCAGAGAAAAGCTCAGCAAATCCTGAATTCTGAGAGAAAACCCTTCTCATCATCAGATATTTGTGAATATTGGGAGAGAAAATTACTTTTAACTCCTTAGGAAGGTCAATGGAGATGTCCAGAGCTGGCCAGGTGAAGTCCTGGGAAGCCCAACCCCAGATCGAACCATGGAATCTCTTGTATTCTCAGAGAAATGGACAGTTATCCTTGGCACCTTAATCTTGAAGCTAATTAATTCTGAGAAAGTCAATGTAGTATGTGTAGTTGGAAGGACAAGGACCTGCGAATCAGGAGTCCTGAATTTAGATTCTGTTCTTCTGCTATAAATGGCCCATGCCACATCCCTGCTCTTTGCCTCAGTTCCCCTTTTTATGAAATGAAGTTTAAATTGATGATCTATACGTTCTTTTCCAGTTTGAACATTCTCTGTTTTAAGTCCCATCACAGCCCTGACACTTTCTGCTCTAGGGTCCCTCCCAGCCCTGACATCCCCTGTTCTAGGGTCCCTCCCAGCCCTGACATCCCCTGTTCTCAGGTCCCTCCCAGCTCTGACATTCTATGCTTTGTTGGTGAGATGATCACTCAGCTCCTTCTTCATGACTTTACCCTATTATTTCATCAGTCTTGCTCCCAGTCTCTCTCCTTTCCATCCCAGCCATCCCCAAAAGTGAGGTCTTTCCCTGTGATAAGGATTTGTTGTAGCAACCTCTGTCCCCAAACACTCAGAAATTTCTTATGTAAATAAACATGCATCTGCAAGCAACATGCGGTTGAAATATGTATCTCATTAAAACCTGGCAGGCCCGAGCCTTGGCTGCCTTCTGGCCAAAGCCACGGAGACAGTAGCATTTTTGCTACACAGGAATAATTTATTTGTGGAGTCTGGAAAGGCCTGAATCTTTTCACTTTTCTGAAAACTAGTATCAAGTTTTCTAAAAGAAGTCTAAGATTACCCCCTGTAAAGGGAGACAACTCTGCCCTGTGCTGGCTGCATGACCTTGGGCAAGTCACTTCCATAACTAGATAGAGAAATCACGGGATCTGGAGTCTAGAGGATCTGGGTTCAAATCTCACCTCTGTTCAATGGCAGGGCCCCCAAGGGGCTGTTCTGCCATGATTTTGGGGTCTTGATTGTGTCTTCCAGGCAACAAGCCGACTATGTGCACCTACTGTGTGTCAGGACTATGTCTAGGGATGCAAAGAAAGGCAAAAGATAGGCCTGCCCTCAGGGAGCTCACAGGGGACATAATATGCAAAGATATATGCACACACAAACTACAGACAGGAAAAACAGGAGATAACGCACAGAGGGAAGGTCCAGGAATTAGGAGGGGGTAGGGAAGCTTTCCTGTAGAGGGCAGTTAGGTGACTCAGTTCACAGAGCACTGGGCCTAGAGTCAGGAAGACCTGAGTTCTAATCCAGCCTTACTAGCTGTGTGACCCTGAGCGAGTCATTTTACCCTGTCTGCCTCTGTTTCCTCATCTGTAAAATGAGCTGGAGAAGGAAATGGCAAATCACTCCAGTATCTTGGCCAAGAAAGCCTCTAGTGGGGTCATGGAGACTCAGATGCGAGTGAAAGGAATTCAGTGGCAAAACAAGGAAGCTGGGGAGGCTGGTAGTCAGAGAGAAGGAGGGAGAGCATTCCAGGCATGAGGGAGAGCCAGAGAGAATGCCCAGAGCCAAGGATGGAGCGTCTCGTTCACAGGTGGGCCAAGCAGCCAGAGTCACGGAATCACAGTAAGGATGTGTGAGGGTACAAAGACTGGGAAAATGTGGGGGAGGCTAAGTTATGAGGGGCTTTGAATGACAACCAGAGGATTTTCTACTTCTTCCTGCAGGTGACAGAAAGCCACTGGAGTTTCTTAAACTGGAAGGGGTGTGTGTGTGTGTGTGTGTGTCTGTGTGTGTTTGTGTGTGTGTGTGACATACTTGGACTTGCACTTTTGAAAAACTTCTTTAGTGGACAATTGGATGTTGATGGACCGGAGGTGGAAGAGAGATGGTGAGTCAGGAAGACCCTGCCCCCAGCAGCTATTGCAGTAGTCCAGATTTGGGGGAGGGGTGCTGCACCAGGGCCTGGGCAGTGTCAGGAGAGAGAAGGTGGGGGGTCATACTGAAGAGGAAATGACAGGCCTTGGCCACAGCTTGGATAGCGCAGGTGAGAGCTAGTGAGGAATCCAGGCTAACACCCAGGTATCAGGTCTGAGGGCCTGGGAAGATGATTTTGCCTGTTATAGCAGTAAGCAAGCTTGGAAGGAAGAAGGCTCTGGGGGGAATGATAGTCATACTAGCATTTTTGTAGCACTTGCCACGTGCTGATGCATTACAATTAAGATCTCATTTGATTCTGGGAAGAAAGTGTTATCATTGTCTCTCTTACCGATGAGGAAAGTAGCTGATGGATTCAGTTTTGAGTAGATTCAGTCCGTGTCCGCGTCTGTTGGAGATGTCTAATGGGCAGCTGGGGATGTGAAACTGGAAGGCAGCAGAGAGGGTAGGGTAGGAAAGGTAATGTGAGAATTGTCAGCATAGAGATGGTCATTGAATCCATGGGAGCTGATGAGACCAGCTAGTGAAGTGATGTGGAGGGAGAAGAGAAGAGAGCCCAGGAAGGAGCCCGGAGGGTCCCCTATTGTTAGAGGCATTGTCTAGGGGAGGATCCAGGAAAGGAGGCAGAGAAGGAGTGGTCAGAGAGGGAGGAGATGCAGGGGAGAGAGGAGAGTGTCCTGAAAATCCAGAGAGAAGAGAGGATGAAGGAGAAGAGGGTGATCAACAGAAGTCAAGAAATATGAAGACTGAGAAACAGCCATTAGGTTGGGCAGTGAAGAGGTCACCTGCACTTTGGGAGGGAGAATATGGGGTTGAGTGATGAGGTAGGAAGCCTGATGGTAGTGAATTAAAAAGGCAGCAGGAGGAGGGGAAGGTCCTACTGGACCTGGCCTTTTTGAGGAGTCTAG
>JAQQSW010013724.1:0-12253 GCA_028646575.1 Pseudocheirus occidentalis
CTTCCAAGTCAACAGGGGAATTCACACCTTTTCACCAATGGACAGAGTTCTATACTTAGCCCTAAGTTACTGATCTATTTAGCCCTAAGTATCCTATCCACTTAGCCCTAAATATCCAACAAATTGATTACCATTACATTAAGGAACTTTTATTATCCTCATTTGACAGTTGAGGAAACTGAGGCAAATAGAGTTTAAGGGACTTGTCTAGGGTCACACAGTTAATAAGTCAATGAGGCCATATTAAAACTCAAGTCTTTCTGACTTCAAGTCTAATACTGTATCCACTGTATTATTCCTTATAAGCACTGGCCTTTTCCCAAGTCCACAGGGGAGTCCACTTGGATGAAACTGTCTCTGGGTTGGGGCTCAGGAGTAGAAAAAAATGGTGGAAGTGTGCAGGAGATTAAGGAATCAATAGTGATGATGGTGGTGGTGGTGGTGGTGATGGTAGTGGTGACCATGAATGGTAGAGCTTACAAAAGTTTAGCAAATCCATAGATTTACTGGAACAATATTTAGCACTAGAAACATGTCTAAGAAAATGTGCCCTATCAGGGCCAGATGCTCCATGAAGAATAAAATCCTCCCTGAATGGCTGCCACACTTTTATTTCCCATTGTGTTTGGAGGGTCATCCAATCTTTAAGTGATTTGGTGGTCTGCAGCAACAATCTACTAAATGCAACCAAATGTATTCAAAGTGAGCACAGGTACTTGGCTTATCTTTGTACCCCTGGAAGCATCTGACCAGCTGTTTTGTACTAAATGAGTAATTATTCATCCATTTGAAAGGCTTTGGGAATATAAAGATAAAAAGAAGCTTACATGCTACTGGCATTGCAAATATTTTATTTTGTGTTTTGTTTCTTCTACCTTTTTCAAATTCAAAGAGAGCCCTTGTAGGCAGTGCTAAAGTTCTTTCCAGGAAGAACATAACAAAAGCTAGAGTTGGTGATTTTGCTCAACCTAGATGAATATATTTTCTTCTCTCTGAAACCAAAATATAGTTTCTTGTCTCCTCCTCTTGTCCCCAAGCTCCTGATCCTTCTAACGAGGCTCCCAAAAATGCAATCCAGATTTGGTTGTTATTTTAAATTAATTAACACAAAAAGAAAATGTGATAAAATCTTAATTTCTTTCTTTTTTTCTTCTCAGTCAGTGGTTAGGTGGGAACTAATGTTATGGAGATGTTGATTTTTTAAAAAATCTAAAATAGATTTTAAAGGAGATTTTTGTTTTGGTCTGTGAGTAATATGGAAGACTTTATTCTATAGCCCTGAAGGTTAGTGCCTTGATGATATCCACTTTTTTTCTTTTTTTTCTTTGTCTTTTTGGAGGGGGGAAGGTAGGGCAATTGGAGTTAAGTGACTTGCCCAAGGTCACACAGCTAGTAAGTGTTAAGTGTCTGAGGCCAGCTTTGAACTCAGATCCTCCAGACTCCAGGACCAGTGTTCTATTCATTGCACCACCTTGCTGCCCCTCTTTTTAAAAAAAGAATGTAAATCAAACCTTTTTATTTGTTGCTGGTGCATTAACCACCAGAATAGTTGGTTTAAAAAAACCAAATCCATCCAGATTCAATATTCAATAAGCCTTCTATACCTGCTATTAATTTGCTTGCAGGTACAATTAACCTTAGGGACTAGCTGTCTTTTAGGATGAAACTAATGAGGCCAATGAGGGCTCATTCCCAATGTTGGGTGGATCACTTCCACCAGAAAGAAACTCTGTTCCCTTGCCTATAGTTGCTTTGCTGACTTTGAGCTATGCCTTCAAGTGTGAGGACTAGGATAGCTCAAATTGTTCAAGATGTCAGTGACTCAGTATAACCCAGCCCTATTGCTAGAACAACTGAAAGCCGTATGTCTAATTCAATTCATTTCAACAAGTATAAATTAAATACCCACCATTTGAAAAGCATTTGGCATTGTGATGGGACATAGACAAAAATGAAAGATTTACTTTATTTTTTTTTAGGAGTTTATATTTTATGGTTATCCCTTCTACACTGTGGAGGTTAGGGACCTGGTGCCGCCCCAACCTCATCTGGAAAATCCATGTAAAATTGTTTTTATCCATCCCTTCATACTTGAGAGGTCTTGTAGCTTTGCAGATTTTCTTCTTTTTTTCTTGATATTGTACAATACTATACATATGTTTTATGCAATTATGAGTTTCTAAGCTTTTTCTGTGTTATCTGTTGGCCTTTGTGTCTTGCCTGTGGCTTCCTGCAAAACCTCCCCCACATTTCCATTTAATTTCTTCTGTTGACCTACAATATATTGAAACTATGATGGAGAAAGTCATGATGTAGAAAGTATAACTGTACTGGTGGGATAGAATGATGATCTTTAGAGATGATGCATTGAAGATGGATCACCATAGGAGGAAGCAGCTATTTAATCAAATACTGTAAAAAAAATAGATGCTGTAGGCACATAACTAGAGAGGAATGTAACTGAACTGGACAGTGGTGGGGGCAGTGCTGTGGAGAAGAGGCAGGGCATACTGGGAGAGGAACACTACTGATTAGAGAATGAGATATTGGAAGCAATGATGACCTGGCCTGCTATATGTAGACAAAGTACTTTGCACTCTTATCCTCTCTCGACCAATCTAATACCTAGTCATTTGAGCTCCTTCTTTATTGATTCAATTACATGGCACAGTTCCTAGAGCACTGTACTTGGAGTCAGCAAGACAGTTCAAATATCAACTCTGGGGCGGGTAGCTGGTGCAATGAATAGAGCACCAGTCCTGGAGTCAGGAGGTCTTGAGTTCAAATTTGACTTCAGATACTTAACACTTACTAGCTGAATGACCTTGGACAAGTTACTTAACCCCAGTTCTCTTTCCCCCCTCCAAAAAGCAAAAACAAAAAATTCAAGCATCAACTCTGATACTAAGTTTGTTTAGCTTTAATTTCTTCATCTGGAAACTGGGGAATACAATAGCAATTGCCTTGAAAGGTTGTTATGGGGATCAAGTGAAATTACATATGTAAAGTCCTTGTTACAAACCTCAAGTATCATATAAAATAGCTATTATTATTGTCAATAATTGTCCCAGTTACTATGATTATTATCAATTATTGTCCCAGTCTGACATTATCCAGACTCATTCAGTACTGGATATCTGAGAGCTGGTTACTGAATGCATTTAAGTACTATAGGAAATGGGACTGATGAGAAGTGATTCCTGCTCACTGGCAATTTGCATGACCTAGAGAAATAAAAACATAAGACTGAGGCTATCTCAGTAAAACAGGTAAGTGCATAGAAAATGACTTTTAGCCCTCTAATTTTATCTGCCTGTTGGAGGCTAATTTTTCTTACTGGTGAGATTCCCTCTGCTTTCTTACTCTGTTGCCCTGATGATATTACATGTCCTTGAATCTCATCCTATTGTTTGTTTGTATTTATTCTGATTTGGTTTATTCTCTATTTGTTTTCAATTTGTTAATGTTGTTTCTAACAACAATTTATAAACTCCTTGAGAATAGGGATTGTTTCTAGGCACTCTAGGCAATACCTAACACAGTGATTGGCAGAGAGCAGATACCTTGATAACTGCTTATTTACTTAGAGTAGGAGCAGGAAAACTGTGACCTACTAGATGCATTTATTCATCTGATATTTATTGGACAGTTAATACGTGTGATTTAATGCAATTCAACAAATGTTTATTAAGCACTTACTACATGTAAGGCACTGGGCTAGGGGTTGTGGAAAATATAAACAAAAATACTTTAGCTCTCTCCTTAGAGTTATCTTTCATGTCTATTGTTTAGCTGTGGCTGGAACTGTCCAGCACAATTCCCTGGCAGAGGTCATAAATAAGTAGTTTACGTGTAGAGGTTTATGAAGAGGGTAGAATATAAGAGGAAACACAAAAAATATTATGGAGGAAAGCAAAGAAACTGCACAAGAGAGAATGATTCAAAGGAATGAAAGAATTGAAATAGAAAACAAGAAACTGAGTCTAAAGAGAAAAAAATATTCATTCTAAATCTTTTTTTGTTACAGACTTGTGATTTTGTTTTTAAATTTGGAAGAACTTCCGGTATGAACTCTCCTTCTACAAATGTAGGTCAGCAACTCATCCATAACTTAGAGTTTTAAAAGAATTCCCTGGGGGCACAAAGCTGATATGCCTCTGATGTGGGATTTGAACCCAGGTTTTCCTGACCCTAAGGCCAGTTCTCTAACTACTATGCTTTCCTGCCCAAACTTAATTATCAATCAACAGATGATTATTCTGTGCTTAGTATGCATACTCAGTATCAGTTAATTTGTTAGTTATTCAAAATAGAAAACTCCATTCTTCTTTTCTATACATTTATGATAAAACTGAGGGGACTAGATATAGCTCAGTCCTGGACTCTCCTCTCCTTGGAATGAACTAGTACTACCCATGTGTCCTTACTTACCCCAGAATATCCCTCCACAAGACTTTCCCCTCTCCCTTCTCCCTTTGTTGAGTTCTTCCCAGGGTTTACATTTTTGGTAGGGCCTAGATCTCCCTGTTCTCATTTTCCTTTTGGACCTGTTCCTGACTTTCTGCACTTTAAAATTGTGTCCCCTGTACCAGATACCTTCATTCTCTCCCCCCATTTTTAGTGCCCCTTTGTCCCGGCAATTTAGACTATAAGCTCCTTGAGGTCAGGGACTGTCTCTTTTTGCTTATATTTCTGCCATGGGAGCTTGGCACGATGCCTGACATGTAGTAAGTACCTAATAAATACTTATTTGCTTTCTTTCTCCTTCCTTCATGAAAAGATAATATTATCCAAGGCAATAAATAAGAGCTGACAGAATGGTAGAACATTAATGTTGTAAGAATTAAGAGAAATTGCTGTGGACTGGTGTGGTCCTGGAGAGATTTCATAGAGGAAGTAGCAATCTTAGCTGGCCCTTGAGGGATCGATGAATAGGATTTTAACAAAGAGCTAGAGGTGATCCTACATGGGCAGAATGGAGTTAGGAAGTTCCCTATGCAGTTCTAATGAACTTCCGATTTTTTCAACCTAATTAAATGAAGCTTTAAGGCATTAGCACTATAGTATCCAGTTTTGAGTTTAAACCCCTAGTACTTAAAGTCAAAAACAACTTCATAGTAGATCATAGATCTAGGACTTGTTGACAGCTGACAGTGTCTGAAATATTCTTTTAATCTCTTTGCTTCACCATATAAATGAGTCTTCTTTCTGTCCTCACTCTCATTGTGACAGAACTTACTCATTTATACTTTAGGCATGATAATACAACTGTATAGTAATGGCATGTTCACATTCAGTGGTTGGAAATTTATGATTTTTTTCACACTAGCTGAAGTTACCCATATAAATCCCCATGGACCAGTGGGAGATGAAGCCCAAAGTAAGCCTGCTATTTAACTTGTCATTCAGGGAGAAGAGCAAATGCCATGTGGTTGGCTTATAAATCAAGTCCAGATTGCCAACTGAATTTGGTGGTCTTGGTTATTATCCAGTAGTCCAAGGCGCAGGAGCCTGACAACTAGAGCTATTTTGCCACAGTGATGTTCTAACATGTCTGGCCAATTGGCTCTATTAATGACAAAGAAGGCCAGCTCTGAAGGACGAATTGCTGAGGAATGGGAGAGAAAGATAGAGAGAGGGTGGTCCTCTTGTGTTAGATGTCAGGTCAGTGGTAGGGCAGGGTGGAGATGCATGGACTGCAGCTTCCTACACTGTGCCTGACCTTGGTTTAACCAGACACTGTGATTATCCAGGGCTGCTGTTTTCCTCCTTCCCCATCAGCATGATGCTGCAAATAAAATAGGATTTTTTTTTTTGGTGGGGGAGCAATTTTAAAAGGGAGAGTAAATAGCTATATATTATGGAGAAAATAAAAACATAAACCTTTAATATCTGACATTCATAGGAAGATTAAAACGTGTTTAAAAAAAGACTTCATAAGCTACCACAGCTGCACATCTGCATGTCAGTTCTAAATACTTGAAAGTTCTAAACATTAACTATTTTGTTCTTTCAAAGTTTATAAGCTTTTTTCCATCTTTGCTCTGCTATATCCTAATGATAAAGTTTTATGTTGTTAAAAAGGGATTCATTTATGAGAACAGGATGTTTGTATTAAATATTAAATAGTCAAGGCTTCCTTCAACTGAAAGTCTTAGATTGGCTTCAGTTTTGATTGAAATAGACAAACCTTACATTCCTGCATAACTACAGAGTATACATGGAGTTTGTCAAATCTTGATAGTGTGGCCCGGCACTGGGCCAAGAACAGATTAATTGGTTAATGTCTGTGAAGTTCTTTGAAGATACAAAGCACTGTGTAAGTTTTAAGTAATATTTGGAATCAGGATAGCCCTTAGAGGCCCAATGTGAAAGGGAACAAATGACTCCCGGAAATTCAACTTATTTTCGAGGAGTAGATTGGTTGTCCAGCTGAGCTGAATGGAACTTTTTTTTGAGAGTCATTGCAAGTACTAGAAATAGCCTTCCAATGAGAGCCTGGTCCTTGTCACCTGTCTTTATTGAGAGGCTAACCAAGAGCTAAATGTTGGCAGATTGAGTGGTATGTAAAGATAGTTAGGATGATTTCAACATTCAGGGGCTGTGTATCGGCCAAAATGCTTTCATTCATGTCCTAGACAAGAGGAAGCGTGATACAATGGAAAGAGCTAGATATGGAGTCAAGGGAGCTGGATTTGAATCCTGGCTTTATAGCTTACTTGTACAACTGTCACCAAATCCCTTTACCTCTGTTTCCTCATCTGAAAAATGATGGAGTTGGATGAAAGGACATCAAACGTCCCTTCCAGTTCCAAATCTATGACCTAAATTTTGAGGATATTGACACAAGAAGGTTTTGGAAATTTCTTTCCTGGAGATCTCTAGGCTAGCCCATCTCTCACAGGAAATTCATGTATCCAGTTATCTACCTACCTATATATATATATATGCGTGCTATAGGTACATAAACATATGTATATGCACAATATATATATGTGTGTTTGAACATAATTTGCATATATATTTACATAGATATGATTATTATAGTTAAAATATCCAAAGGAAGAAGCATAAAATAAGTTGACTCCATCTTTGGCAGATATATCCAAACCTAGTGTTAAGGGTCACTTGGAAGAGGTAAATGGAGAGCTATGGGATTTGTAGACTGACTTTGACTATCAGTCAGTCAACAGGCATTTATTAAGAGCTTGTTACATACCTTACTAGACTAAAGTTAGGTAGTACAGTGGTTGGAGTGCCTGGCCTGGAGTCAGGAAGACCTGAGTTCAAATCTGGACTCAGATATTTCCTAGCTGTGTGATCCTGGGCAAGCCACTTAACCCTGTTTGCCTCAGTTTCCTCATCTATAAAATGAGCTGGAGAAGGAAATGTCAAACCATTCCAGCATCTTTGCCACAAAATCACCAAATGGAATCAGTCACAAAGGGTCAGACATGACTGAAAAAGATTGAACCGCAACATGTGCTAGGAACTGTGCAAAGCACTGGGACTATTATCTGTGGCTAGAGATAGCCTCTTGCCTAAAGCAGAGGGACTCTGAGGAACCAAATGGAAGATAACTAGGACTGGTACTTGAAAAACAGACTTTAAAAGTAGTGATATAGGCCTGTCTAAAGAGAAAGGGAAGTTATGGGTTGTCTGCTAATTCTTTGCATTTACCATTAACTCTCAAGGATTTGTGGTAGAACATTAAATTCAACAAATAGTTATTAAGTGCCAACTGTGTACATTAGACTAGACACAAATTTTAGATAAGGTAGGGCTCATACCCTCAAAAAGCTTATAATCTAATAAGGAAGAAGACAAGAATATAGATTATTCTTATGAACAATAAATGCATTGGAAACATACAAAGCAAAGTGTTATGAATGAATCAATGAATGAATGAATGGAAACATGTATTAAGTGCGTATGCCAAGAACTATACTACATGCCAGAGATGCAAATATAGAAAGGAAGAGAGTCTCTGCCCTCAAGTACCTTACATTTTAAAAGAAGGAGTAGCAGTCAGGGAAGGGTCGTTTGGTCTGAAAAGTTACTGGAATAAGTGGAACCACAAGGAAATAGATTGATGTGTCCTTTTCCATGAATGTGTCCTTTTCCATTGATTTGATTGTTTAATCAATGGTGGAACGCAGTGGAAGAAAGGGTAGTAGCATGGTATGAAGACAGCTGGAGAATGGTGTGATTCGGGTTTGGGTTGGACTAGATATGCTCTCCCATCATATCTCTATTATAAGTCTAAAAGGGAAAATTGTAACTCTGTGTGTGTGTGTGTGTGTGTGTGTGTCTATGAAGGGAGGAGAGTGATCTTAGTATGGAGCTCTTTCTTGTACTACAAAGAATGTCCCTTTAAGTTCATTATATGTTTCATAGTTATACCTTCGCAAGCATATTATTTGGCTCATAAGAGGCAGTGAGGTGGTTCAGAGGATGGCATGCTGAACCTAGTGTCAGGAAGACTAATTTTCCTAAGTTCAAATCTGGCCTCACACACCTATTAGCTGTGTGACCCTGGGCAAGTCACTTAACCCTGTTTGCCTCAGCTCCTTATCTGTAAAAATGAGCTGGAGAAGACATGGCAAAACAATTTATGTTGAATGGGGTTTTGGAGAGCTGGATGTGATGATGATGACCTGGAGCCAGGAAGAACTGAGTTAAAATCTGGACTATCTCTTACTATCTATGTGATCCTGGGCAAGTCACTTGATGTTGGTTTGCCTCAGTTTCTCTATCTATAAAATGGGAATAATAATAGTATCTGTCTCCCAGGGCCATATCGTAAGTGCTGTATCTGTATATATATATATATATATATACACACACACACATTAGCTTTTGTATTTATTATTATTATTAAAATCTAGTGTCTTGTGTCTAATGGTGGGCATCTCTCAGGCAGGAGAGAGAAGGGAAGATTTAAAAAAATTTACATGATAATATATATGTTATGTAATACACATATAATATGCATAATAAAGGAGTAGCAAATTGTACATAGATTTATGGTTTCATGTGAATCATCTTTTTAATTATAATGTTATGAAAATGCTTTAAAAATAAAATTGAAAAAAATCTAGTCTCAGACTTATTAACCATGTGACCGTGGGCAAGTCATTTAATTCTGCCTCAGTTTTTTTCAAAAGTAAAATAAGCATAAAAATGGGCGTAGTAATAATGCTTTTCTCCTGCGATTGTTATATGGATCAAATGAAGTATTTGTAAAACATTTGGCCCAGTCCTGGAGGAAAACAGTAGGTTCTTAATAAATAATAAATGGTGTTACTACAATACTATATAGATATTGCTGCATTCATTGCATTTTGTCTTCAGTACCTAGAAAATATTAGGTGTTTAATTAGTCATTTAATAGATGTTGTCTGATTGTTTGATTCTCTTAAATAGATTATCAAGTTTTTGACTACATGGGGGTGAAGAAAATGTAGGTACTGAGTTAGGAATTCTCACATTATGTATACTTAACTTATAAGCTCCTCTTTCCTCTCCTCTGAGTGAAATTGCTTCAAGGTTTTGTCTGACTCTCTCAGTTCTTCCTAGTTCTCATTTCTTTACCAGCTTCTCTTTCCTTTTTTAAAATCACCTTCCTGGCTTCCTCTCCTATGATTCTATATGCCAGCTCTCCACAGCAAAAAGCTAAGTCATTCATTATTTTCTCACCCCAAAAAGTTATCTTGTCTCTATTGGAGAAAGAGCTGAACCCAGTTTGTTCCTTATTGGGTGCATTGATGTCCACTGAAATATTTTCATAAAATGGAGATTAGTCAGTTTATTATGGATTGGTTAGATCCATGGTATTTGGAGGACTCCTAACTCCAGGAAATCAGAGTTCACTGGGATGTTATGGAGTTTCTATCTTTAAGTACCTTTAATTCTAATTCATGGGCTAAAGAGTTGGAGAAGATCAGAAAAAATACTGTGTACAATTGAAGAAATGGCCCAAATGCCTTCCATCATTTAAAAAGAAAGGCAATGAAACTCCTTTAGAAGTTTCAAAGCATAAGAGCTTTCACAATTTTTATTTTCTTTGGAGGTTTCCCAATGTTTTGTTTTGTTTTGTTTTTGTTTGTGTGTGTTTTTGCTTCTTTGCACTTCTTGGTTCCAGCTGGGATGGTTGAGTGGAAGTGCCAAAGACCGCCAGAGACAGAGCCTATGCTTGTGATATTGCAAGCCTGACTGGAAACAGGAAATACTGGCAATCTTATCAATTCAGAGACTTCCAGCCTAATTTCACAGTCTCAGAAAAGCTTGCATATGGTTTGGGCACTGCTTAAAGACAGCTTTCTTGTCTCCTTAACCAGGAAATTCCCATTATCTTCACCTCTGGTTGGTGATGAGAACTCTATTCAGAAACCTTTCATAGGGACATAGAGCATAGAGGGCATCTATCTGACTTCCTCATTTTATGGTTAAGGTGACTAAGACACAGGGAAACCGAATGACTTCCAAGGTTACACAGGAATTATGTGGCAGAGGCAGTATTTGAACCCTGGTCCTCTGAATCCAAATAGAATACCCTTTATTCGAGTAACCATGTTGCTCTGAGCAATTGAGAAGCCTGTATTTCTATTAGAAATGCTCTTGGAGGCCTGTATGTCAGTGGTAAGAGAAATGGGAAAAACTGAAATCTTCTTATTTGGAAATATCCCAAAGCCTGTTGGGCAACTATTTTGTGGAGTTTTGATGCCATCTTACTGGGGAGGAATGGAATTGTCTAGATAACCTTTAGGGTTCCTGCCAGATCCTGTGATTGCCTATGTGACTTTGAGCAGGAAAACACATTCCTCAGGGCTGGCCTTGTTGTAAGCCTATTGTGTGATTGTTTACAAAGTATTTTTTGAGGAGTACCACCAGAGCTTGTCTATCCCCAAACATTACCCAACCCTCATAATGCCTTATTATTGTGCCTAAGTTATTGCCCTTAGAAAGACAATTTCTTTGGGTTATGGCATTGTTTTCTGCAGACCTTTATTAAAAAGTTCATTTGTTACGAGATGTTTGGGGTAAGTTACAAGCTCCCTAGACCTTGTTTGTCTCATTTATAAGATGGGGATACTTTTATTTTATATCTCTGGAGGAAACAAGATAGATCAAACTATCTTTTAAATTTTCTTCTAGTTCTAGTTTCTCTTTAGAACAGCAAGTCTGAGGGTCTACCCCTCCCAACTTAATTTTTTTTTCTTTTTCTAATTAAAGGGGCCCTCCCTTGACTCACTTCTTAAAGAGGTCTATTTACTGAACGGGCATTCCCTCACTCTCAGTGAGTACCTGAAAGGCTTTAGCCCCAAAGGACTGGGGTCTCCCATTGCATCCTGGGTCATCTCCAGTCATCCTGATGAGTATCAGGTCACTGGATCCAGATGGCTCTGGAGGAGAAAGTGAGGCTGGCGACCTGTCATGGCCCTCCCTCACTTAAATCAAAGTCAACTGCAAATCATGTTATCATTTTCCTGGTACCAGAATCTACTTCAAAAATGGACAATCACAACAAGGATCAAGAATTCTTTCTTTTTAGCAACCATTAGCGTATCAGCAAAGATTAATTTATCAGATTCACCATGAGTCAGTCATCTGGTATAAATCTGTTTCTTGAGAAAAGAGGACATAGGATAGATAACTTTTGATGGAAGAAGGAAAAAAGATAGTTAAGAAAAATCCTAAGCATGGACTTAAAAAATCCTAAAAAAAATCCTAAGTTGCCACCTGGTATGTTGTATTAGGGGACCATGGACAGCTATAGAGCTTAGGAGGAGCAGAATTCAGTGAAAAACTGAACCAAAATACTAAGAGAGGAGTGGCAGGGGTTGGTGGGAGGGGAGGTTGGGGGGCGGGGAGTGTAGCAATTAAAAGGGCTGAATGATATTGAAGACAAACTCTTCACAGGTCTATCTAAGCCTGGCCCTGATGCATAATGAGTCAGGAAATACACTGAATGTTCTCAGAATATGCCTAATTTCAGAGTAACATTAAAAATAATGTGAATGTTTTCTCAGTAGAGCTCACTTTTTTTTGATATTCTGAGCTATATTCCAGGTCTGAGTCCAGCAATCTCCTGAAAACTGATGAATGCTGAGTGGCTCTGTGTAGTACAGATCCAAGCTGTAGGAGAAAGGCTTCAAGGGTTCCTAAAGTTTCCCCTCCGCTCCCATCCCCTCCTCTCCCCTCCCCTCCCCTCCACTTCTTTCCTCTCCTCTCTTCTCTTCCTTTCCCTTCT
>JAQQSW010013725.1:0-12253 GCA_028646575.1 Pseudocheirus occidentalis
GTATGTATGTATACTTACACATAGGTCCATATATGCATATGAATACATATCTGAGCATGTGTGTATGTGTATATAGAGGGTATAGGATGAATTGAATGTGAAGGGATGATACTTTAAAAGGCAAAATTCTGAGGTGGGAGAGGACTAGAATGAGAGGAGAAAGCAAGAGACAAAATGGGGTTAATCATCCCATAGAGAAGAGGCAAGGGATAACTATTGCACTTTTACTTTCAATTACTCTCATTGAATTTGGCTTAGGGAAGAAATGGCATAAACTCTAAACTGGGCATCATGCCACACAGGAGAGTAGGGGGCATCAGAATGAGAGTGGGGATGATGGATGGGAGGGCAGGATGTGGGGTAGGGATGGTGGAAGCACACACTTCAGTAAAGGGACAGGGACAGGGTAGAGAACAGAACAAGGAAAGGGGGAAGGATTGGAAGGAGAGAGAGATGATCACTGTCACAATATGTCCACTATGAAGATGTCCTGTATAATCACACATCCACAGTCTGTACTGAATTGATTGTCCTTCCAGTGGGGGTGGGTGACAAGGGAGGAATTGAAAGAATCTAGAATTTAAAGTTCTGCAGTATCCGCAACTATGAATTAAGATATACAAGGGCTGGGATAGGGAGACCCTCCCTGCCCTACCAGAAAGTAAGAGAGCAGAGCAGTGGAGGGGCCTTACAGTGGGATTGCTGTTTTAGGGTGGGGACAGGGGCAAGACAGGAAGAAAATTTGTAATTCAAAAATGTCATGAAAATGAATGATGTAAACAAGAAAACAAAAAATATTAAAAAAAACACATTTTGAGTTTCAAATGTTTCCCTTTCCTTCATTCCTTCCTCTTGTCCCTTTCTTTTCCCCTCCTGTAGATGGCAAACAATCTGAAAGAAGTTATATATGTGCAATCATATAAAATATATTTCCACGTCAGTCATGCTGTGAAAGAAGAAAAAAAAAGAAAAAAAAAGTAATTAAAAGTGAAAACAGTATGCTTTGATCTGTATTCAGATTCCAGCAGTTCTTTCTCTAGATGTGGCTGGCATTTTTCATTATGAGTCTTTTGTAATTCTCTTGGAGGAAGATAAATTTGTGTGGAGGACATATTTGAATGGAGAGAAAGAGAGAGAGACCAACCAACAAGCCATTGCCACTGACCAGATATGAGTTGATTAGGGCCCGCACCATGAATGTGGCAGTGTCAGATGAGAAGGAGGGACAAATATGAGAGATTTTTATGAAAGTTGTAATTACATTATTTGACAAGTACCTGGATGTGGGAAGGAGGAGGGAAAAGAGGAGAGGAGAGGAGAGAGAGAGAGAGGGAAATAGAGAGACAGAGACAGAGACAGAGAGACAGAGACAGAGACAGAGAGGCAGAGACAGAGAGGCAGAAACAGAGAAATTGAAGATCATTTGTAGGTTTGGAGCCTGGGTGACTACAAGAATGGTGTTATTTTTGACAGTAATAGAGAAGGCAGAAGAGGTGAGGGTTTGGAAGACCAGATGAGTTCAGCTTTATACATACTGATTCCTAAATATACTGGGCTAATTATGAAAGATAAAATAATCTAAAAGTTATAGGTGCATTTATTGCTCATCTTACTTTTGCTACTTCTTTCTATAGTTAATTTTATCATCCTTATCTCTAATCTTTCTGAAGTTCATGTAATTAATTTCTTGCTCAGAATTATAGAATTAGTTAATGGAAGAGGTCTTATTAACTCAGCTATAATTCTGACTCCCAATTCAACATTTTCTCCATTACTCTGTGTTGGTTTAGAAATAATGAAGGGAGACTTATAAACCAAGTAGGCTAGATCCTACTTCTCCTATTTTCTCAGTATTAGAGTCTCTTTGGCTTATAATTATTAGTATTGTTGTACATAGACAATGCATTGGATACATATTACCATACCCTAGGAGAACATTTTATTGGCTTTTCCATGAACTCACAAATATTAGTCACTATGATTCTCTAAAGTTTCTCTGATTTATTGTTTGCTCCATTACAGAGTTGATTTAGACATCAAATAAATTTGCATTCATCATTAATATATAGAGCAACAAATCATAACGACGGGTAACAGAGTCACAATAAGCAGTTCTGGTGCTCAGGAAGAATCTCACAAACATACAAGTTTAGTGAGGGTGAGGAGACTTTCAATTTTGGAACAAATAACCCCATGGGGGATGAGACTACCAGGACACTTGGAGGGTAGAGAAAGGAGCAGAGTGATCCAAAGGTGGTTAAAGACCTCTGAGGTATGGCTCCTGCTAGCTACCTATTTAGATTAATAATGTTGACCATCTAGTTGTTAGACTCAGTTGTTTCTGTTAATGGAATACTTATATTTTCAGTACCTTTTACATTTTAGCTGCTTGAGTAAAAATCTCCCTTACCCTTCCCTAGTTATCATTCTGACCAATGATATCACAAGTTGAACACTGTATTTGCTATGTTGCATTTACTTTGGTATGCTAAAGACAGACTAAATTCTTGTGTTACCACAGCAATTAATTGGCTCAAAGTATGGAATTCTAAAAGTTATTTGAACTAACCCAGGCTGGTCACTGAGCAATATTTTTCTCCTTCAAAAAGAGACAACAATAATTTGCTGAGAACAAAAGCTGCAGCATGAGCTAAATATAATAGAAATATTAACTGGTTATTAACCTCAGGGATATTTAGTGAAAGTTATGTGGATTTTTTATAATCAGGAACAATTCAAATTTGAATAATTTCAGTAGAATGTAAATAATTTAAGGGCAAGAGATTTTACATGATTCTTTGTTAATCCTCTGTGCCTAGCTGAGGGTCTACACATTTTATGTGTTGAACAAGGGACTTCTGAATGACTGAATTATTGATGCAATTCTCCCAAATAAAAACTTTGACTCCTTGGTATAAGAAATGATAGTTCCTTTTGTGTATGTTATGTTTCATTGGGACACTCACTGAGAGACCCAAATGGTCATTAATTTGGCTTTATCCTGTGGACTTTTTTATAAGGTAATTAAGGGAAAACAGCAATGTTATGTAAAAGTGATTTAAATTGCTTCACCCAGGGGTGGCTAGGTGGTGCAGGGGGCGGCTAGGTGGCGCAGTGAGTAGAGCACCGGCCCTGGAGTCAGGAGTACCTGAGTTCAAAGCCGGCCTCAGACACTTAACACAAAAAACTAGCCGTGTGACCTTGGGCAAGTCACTTAACCCCAACTGTCCTCCAAAAAGCAAAAAAAAAATTGTTTCACCCAGTTATGAATAAGTGTAAATCTTTTCACAGTTTCTATTTAGGAATTTGAAGGACAATACAATAGAATAATTAAACATAAACTAGGATATTGGCAGCTTGAAGGTTGAACATGGATGATCATTTTGAAAAACATTTAATACTCAATATATCCCACTAGAATTAAGGTGTATGTGTGTATAAACCCATATACACATATTATATTATATACGCATACACATATTTACATGTGTAAGTACATGAATACATATATATGCATGTGTGTATATACATACAGAGAGAAGAAGAGAGGAGTTTTATTCAGTTTAATAAACAAACGATTAAACTAGAACTAACTTTAAAAATAATTATGGAGATTTTTCTTTAAAAATAGTTACTGAAATTTGTTTAGATCTAATCATTTTAACTTATCTTTCTTTTTTCTCTTCTTTATCTAGGCAGTTGGGCCTGAATTCAGGAAAAGAAGAGTTCAAATCTGGCCTCAGACACTTACTGGCCATGTGACTGTAGGCATATTGCTTAACCTGTTTGCCTCAGTTTCTTCGATTCTAAACAGGCAGAGTAATTCTCAGGCTTATTTCAAAGATCAAATGATATTCTATTTCTAAAGCACTTAGTCTGACAGATATGTCTTTAGCAAATGCTGATCTCCTCCCCCCATTCTTTTTCCATGGAAATGTTAGATAGAGAAGATAATAATAAAAATAATAATTTAAAAATAGCTGATGAGAAGAAAGTCCTTTTCACTGGAAAATTACTTTCTGATTCTTGTATTTGATCCGTAAGTGAATACTTACAGTGCCCTAAGCCAAAGAACACAAACAATATTACAGAGTTAGCATTACAGTATCATCATTAGCATCCTATTTTTGTAGCCCTTGAATGTATATGCATTTGAAAAGTAAATCACTTTGCCGCCACGTGATTACAATTGTATAATGTTATTTCAGATGTCACACGATAATGAACAGTTCACAATTTTTGAATGTAATAATAGTATTTATAGATAGTATACGCATCTTAGTAGAAGATTTAATGGAAACGAAAAGAAATTAAATGGGAGCCAGGATTCTTAATTATTTGGGTTCTTATTTGTGAAATACATTTTCTTGTATGCACATACACACTGAGCATTCATTTGCATTTATTTATAGATGTTTTGTTGTTCAGTCATGTTTGACTCTTCCCCAATCTAGAATGTTTTTTCCTTTGTTTTTGACAAAGATACTGGAGTAATTTGCCATTTCCTTCTCCAGCTAATTTTGCAGAGGAAGAAACTGAGGCAAATAAGATTAAATGACTTGCCCAGGGTCACACAGATAATAAGTATCTGGGGACAAATTTAAAGTCAGGAACATGAATCTCCCTCATTTTAAGCCCAGTGCTCCATCCTCTGAAGAGATGAACACTAACTACAAATTGGTAACTGACGGATCAACTTCTTTGCATGACAAACATGAATTTCAATATTTTAATACGTATTTTAGAATATCTTGTGACTAATAGAACTGAGTTATCTATGCAGAATTAAAAGACAAAATTAATCACTGCTATTCTCTAACTAATGAAATAAAAAAACACTTTTTTCCTTTTTTTCTATTTCAATATATTTTAAGAACAATATGCCCCAAACCTTAACACTTGTTTTTATGTTAGTTGTTTTCCAACAATTTCTGTATTTAAATTGTAATGGCAATTGCAATTATGTTTTTAAGCTCATCAATTATATAGCAATTTGAAAGGACTTTGTAGGAAATCCATATTCATATTAACTAGAAAAGCTTTCTTTATTGCCTCTAATGGCTACATGTACCAAAATGTTCCATGTAACTTTTCCTTAATATTCTTTTTAATGGAAAAAAGGATCTTACAACTATCTTTAGAGTTGACTTAACTCTATGAATGAATCGAATGATCTTTTTATCTCATTTAAAAGCAAAATGCACAACATTTGAAATAATTTCAAACAATGTAAAAAATTATTGAATCAAGTTGTATGACACAGATTGTAAACATTGTCAAAAACCCTACTATAGAGGGTTAATAATGAGTCAGGAAAAGCATGACCTTCCCCAGTCCCAATCCTTTTTCCAGGTCAGTCTGCTGCCCAGATCCCACTGGCATATGTTATAAGAATAAGCTTAGTGGTCTTAAAGATGTGACAGTATCACTTTAAGGGAGGCTATAATTTGTAAAATCTGTACTTGGAAAAATTGTTTGTGTATCCATAGTTATACTTATAACAGTTTTGTAGTCATCATGACTGTCTATCTCACAAATTCCCTATGTGCCCTTAAACTCTGATATAAAAATTGACCAATTCCATGTGGCTGTGACCAATTAGGGTATAAGTATCCCACTCTCAGAAGAACAATTTGGAACACACCTTCCCTGTTGAATAGACTCATATCTCGGAGCCCCCTGATGTAGCACCGTGAGTTTTGTGAGTGATGTGTCATACTCTATTTTAGTATATTTGACTGAGCTGTGTGTGTATTAAGTTCTTATCTCCTTTTCCTATTCCTATTGTTTAACAATAAAGCCTTACACTGAACTGATTATAATTGTTTTACATGTTATTCACAGTATCTGAAATCACATCTCTGGCTGACCCATGGGCTTTTCTTTAGACATGAATCAGGCAACCAGACAAAGACTTAACCCGCTGATAGCTGTATGTAAAGTAGGGGAGGACGGCCCTATGAGCCAAGTCTTGAAGAGCAAGGGTGAATGTGGAATCCTACATGCTTCCATGCTTATTCAAGAAGGCTGTCACAAAAAAGTATGTAATCCTAATTCCTTCCAATAGCTCTTTGTTTTTTCATCATCTAGTTGGATTCTGACCCTCCCTTTCTTCCCATAATCACAGAAGGGAGTGCAGAAAGCCCCTTGCTCTTCACCTTTTTACTTCTTTCCTCTTTTTGATGGTCACTGGATCTGCTTCCCTCAACTTCTCTCCTACCCTGCTTTTGATCAAACCAGATATTTGTGAATTGGTTAATACAGAGCTTGGCACACAGTAGATATCAATAATTGCTTATTCCCTTCACCTTTCCTTTTGGAATACTTAAACAATTATACAGGTTCAATAATAAGGGAGTAAACACAATCCTTCTGCTAAAATGGAGGACCACAATGCCTCACAGATTGCACTATCATTCACTTTTGGGACAATAACGTACCCTGTCACTGAACCTTCAAATACTTAGCATTGGCTTCTGACTTGATGGCAGTAGCATATGGGCCCTGAGTCTTGTCTTCAACTCTACTTGTGTATCTTAAGCACTATTGCTTCCTTCCTTATACCCTGCATATAAAACTTTCCCATGTACAATCTTCCAAGTACTGTAATCTCTTTTCTATTTGTATTTTTCTTTCCTAGTACAGTGCTTGACACTTAGAGAAAGTGCTTACCCAATACTTAAAGAAATTTAAAGAAGGGTAGATCAGTGATGGATGGATTAATTGAGGGAAAGTGTCACAGAGAATGCAGGATTTGAGCTAGTCCTTGAAAGTTTCTTAGGATCTGGATGAGGAGACAGAAAGAGTAAAATAAATTGCAGGTAAAGGGAGAGACTTGCAGAAAACCCAGAAATGGGAATAAGAATTTTTTGGTGGTAAAGCAATATGTAACACATACAAGTTTTTCTGAGCAAGAAAATTAAGGACATGGTTCTCTTAAGAGACATAGTCTTGAATGAGTTGAATTGATGCCCATAAAGCTGCTCTGTCACTCCTTAGAAATGGAACTTTTCAAGGAAACTACCAATTGTCTAATAAAAATGTTTTCAAGGAGTAGAGTTCTTGAAAAAAAATATTGCATACAAAACACCTGTTGTGAACATCAAAGCAATTATAATGGACATCTGCAAATGTATACCTTCAAATATTACCAAAAGTAACAAATGAGTTATTGATGATGGTATTTGCTGTGGTAGTGGCTCTGCCCCTCCAAAAACTATTGGGGTTTCATGATGCATTGTGGTGGAACAATATCAAAGAATTCAGAGTCAAACTACCTCTAATGCAAGTACAGGCATCTACTGAGATTGACACATCCCATAGAACAGGCTAAATTCACAGAGGAACCAACAACTTCAGAGAAAGCAAGATGGATTTTTACACTGTAAAGATGCAATTACATAACAGAAATTTATGTAGAATAGAGGAATATCATTAATATTAAAAAGAGAGGAGAAGTATGTTAAGGGATTAGGTAATGGAAAAGGCGGCCAATCTATGGTTCGGTGGCTAAACATTCTGGTCATTCTGCCCTCCAACTAGCTAGCTGTGGTGGTCCTGTCTGGTTAAGACAGATAGTTGTGTATTGTGGTCCTGTCTTGGGCTAGATGGATGATGTGATTGTGAATGAACACAAGAACACACCTGTTCAAATATGTGGAAGGAATCTGGGGGCACCTGCTAGATAGAGGCAGTGGCTGGATTCCTGTTACATGGACACACATACCTGTTGTTTCTGTGGGAACTAAGAATTCAGGAACATACCTCTTGTTCCAGTAAACACTGAGGCATGTATGAAGAAGTTTGGACATTGGCGGGGGGGTGGGGGCAGGGGAGTGGCTAGGTAGGTACAGTGGAGCCTATAATGAAATTAGAATATTGGGGCTGAGGGCAGAATTATTAGGATTCCATCATTCTCTTCTCAAACATCTGGGACCCAAATTCATTTGGGAAAAAGGACAGAGGATTCTGCTTCTGTAGCTTCTTTAGGTTGAAAAGGGGCATAGAACTGTCCCTTTCTCAGTGGATCCTGCAGAAGGGGTTGAATGGAACTGAGCATAGATCACATTCAGGGGATGATGGGTGAGTATAGACAGGTATCCACTGTTTGCTGCCAACTGTAGGTGAATTGGCCTGTAGTCTGAGAGACAGAAATCTGGCAGGTAAATTGAATATTCAGGACCCATATAAAGAGATATAGGGAGAAAGAGAGATATGTCTGGTAACAGGAAGCCAACTAGGCCAAGTATCCTTTTACTAAATTGTTTATGCTCTAGAAAGGAATATAATTTTAGGGTAACAAGCCTGTGCTTGTTAATCTAACTCACATTTTAGTAGAGTAGATGTATTTCAATCTTAGTCTATGAGATAATGATTAACCTTGTGTTTATAACTTTGTTTTACAAACTTATTTTCCCTTTGTATAACTGTCCCCATATCATTCAGAAAAAATGTTCTATTCCAGAGATTTAACCTTTCACTTGACGATGCAGGAAGGGCAGATAACAAGTGTGCAAATTAATTTACCCAGTTGTTTGCAATATGGAATTATTACAAATTCAGATTTAAAACAGCAAAATTTCATATACTTGCATTGTACTCATTTCTTTTACCAATCCCTTGCTCTAATTAAAGAATTTGCATTAAAGGGAAAAAGCAGGGGCATGCTAGATATGACAGGATAAGACATCCTTAACTCTGTTTGAATTTGGATAAGAGTTACTTTAATTCCACTCATAGCCATATTCAGGAATAGCCAGGTGAAAACCATTCCTTTTCAAAGGAAGGCAATGGGGAAACTGAGCCAAGAGGGTTCCATCTTAGATTGAGGCCGATTGTCCCTTTGGCTTTTCCTGGAAGCAAATTTTCACCTGTAGCAGGATTCCTTCCAAGAAGATTGTGGCATTTCTCTCAGATGCTGACTTAATGAAGAAAACTATATCTAAATTAAAACTCAAAATAAAACTAGTTGTAGTCCTAATATCTTTAACCTCAAATGGCAAATCTCAACAATCAAAGCTCAGGGCTTGAAAAAATTGTTTTTACTCTTATGGAGTTGCAAGAAGTAACCAAAATTTACCATAACTTATATACATGAGATTTCATTTCTCCTTAAGCCAAGTTCATTGTTGAGGAGCTCCATAACCCAAACAAGTTCTTTTTTTGGGGGGGGGTACAGATGACCTTGCCCACAAGATGGTTTCTGGGGACATGGCAAGTTTACAAATAAGGAGAAATCTATAGGGAATACAAAGACGGGGTGATCTGCCTGTCCACCCTATGATATTGTTCCTCTGGACTGATGAAAACCACATATTTTTTGCATGTCAAGTGCTGCATTTTCAATCTTAATCTAATTTGTTTTGCCCTGACTGATTTTTCCATTTTCCTTACCAGGATGTCTTTTGGGCGTTCCCATCTTTTACTTTTAGGATTCCAGCATGTGGTAACTGGCACATGTGGCCTCCAGTCACCCCCTACATTGGAGGCAATGTTGTCCATCTTCCTAAGGGAGAGGAGTAGGGAGTGTCTACCCTGTTTACCCTTAGAGCTGCTGTATGATCAATTTTAAGTTTTAACATTATAACAATAATCCAAAATAATTTATTTAACAATCCCACGATTTTCATAGTTGAGAACCAACTTGTTTTAGCTATAAGACAAGATTAGTGGGACTTAATAAACTAACATAACTGGTTTTAAAGTATTTTTTCTCACTGTCTTTTAGTTTCAACTAAATTCAGATTAAAAGTTGCTTTGTCTAACACCATTACTCACTCACAATGGTCACTAAAATTTTGCAATATAAGAGAATTTACTACAATTTAGAAATACAGCAATAACACAAACAGTGCACTTCAGATGACATTAATTACATTTCTAAATCACATATAAAAATTAATGATAGAAGATTGGGCTTACCAAATGTAGGGGCTGGTAAACTGACTTTGTTTCCCTTCTTTTTTTCTCTCCCCACAGTTGCAGAAGAGTAGGAAAAAGAAGGCACATCTCCTTGTGTGGGAGGGACTAAAAAGGAGGAGCTAGGAGGTTGTAGAATCCAGTACCTGAATTAAAGGTTTGGGGGGGGGCATGGATGAGGGTATTTTGGTGGATAAGGATCAGGGTCTCTGAGGAATCTACAAGATTCCTGATAGAGGTTGTTTGACTTTGTGGAACTTGGAACAGAAGCTCTGGGTTCCAGTGGTGGAGGAGCAAGGACTCAGAGTTTTGAAAAGAGAGGTTCATCTGCTTGCCTAGAGGAGTAGACTTCAGGATGGACAGGGGCCTAGAGCTACTGACCGTGGGGCCCTCTTTATAGCTGCTGTGCCTCCCCTCTTGTTCCTTTTGCCCAGTGGTGGAGGGTAACTCAAATTCCTTTTCATTCTTCACCAACAGGATGACAGGGAGAAGGCACTGTAGTCCAAGCCTGAGAAGAGCTGGGATCATGCTTAGGAGGATCTCTGTGGTTCTAACTTTTCACTGTGGCCCCAGTCTAGTCAGAGCTGGACCACAGGGAGAAGACACCATAGCCCCAGCCTGGTGAGAGGTAGGACTACAGGGAAGAGAATCTTAGTGAGTTTATTAAACTTTTACTCAAGAAAACTTCACTTCTGTGTCTACTCCTTAAAACCCCTTTGAAAATGAAGGCTTAGAATCTTCCAGTCACAATTTGTGGCACTCTGTAAAAGATCCAGTGGTGTCTAGTCCGTCTTCCCCATACTGGATAGCTCAAAGTTTCATCTCTGAGGTGATTCTTTTTCAGATCTATGTATCCTCCCAATTTATCTTAGTGCCAAATAGTACAATAAATTCTGATTAGGAGGCATAGCATTTCACTTAAAATATAACCTGTATGAATTAAATTACCTGGATCTGTATTCTCAATGATGTTACACAATTCTCTTTTTGTGACCCCAGAAAGGGATAAATGCTAGAGCCATGAAACCTGCCTCTCCTTGGTCAGTGAAGTGACCCCTCTTCTGTTAGATAGATCTTAGGGGAAAAGTTTCCACTTTCTCTTTTTCAGTCTGTCTTTCTACCTCCAGAACTTGATCAGAACCAAGGGAGGAGAAAGAGGAGGAGAAAGAAAAGGAGAAGAAGGAAGAGGTAAAAGGGCAGGGAGGAGGAGGAGAAGAAGAAGAAGAAGAAAGAAAAAGAAGAAGACAAAGATGAAGATGAAGAAGAAGAAGAAGAAGAAGAAGAAGAAGAAGAAGAAGAAGAAGAAGAAGTAGTTGTGGGTTTTTTTTTTCGGTTTGTTTATTTTTTGCCTACAACCTTTTTAAAGGGAGTATCTATCTTTGTAGGCCAAAGATCTATCTTTTCTGGCTGGCTGCATTTTATTTATTTATGTATGTATGAAGAAGAAGAAGATGAAGATGAAGAAGAAGAAGAAGAAGAAGAGGAAGAAGAAGAAAAAGAAGAAGTTGTGGGGTTTTGTTTTGTTTTTTCAGTTTGTTTATTTTTTGCCTACAACCTTTTTTAAGGGAGTATCTATTTTGTAGGCCAAAGATCTATCTTTTCTGGCTGGCTGCATTTTATTTATTTATGTATGTATGTATTTATTCCTTCATTCCTTCATTCATTCATCTATTTATTTGTTTATTTATTTATCTATTTATCTACTTATTCATTCATTCATTCATTCATTTATTCATTTATGTATTTGTTTATGCATTCATTCATTCATTCATCCATTTATTTATTTATTCACTCATTCATCTATTTATGTTTGTTTCTTTGTTTACTTTTTTATTTATGATTACTTTATTTACTTTCTTGTTTAAATCATTCATTTCCACAAGATTTTGAGTTTCAAATTTTATCCCCATCTTTCCCCTACCCACAACCCCAAAACAGCAATCCCACTGTAAAGTCCCTCTCCTAATCTGCTCTCTCTTAAGTCCTCCATTACCCATCTAACTTTCTGGTAGGGCCGTTTGGGTCTCCCTTCCCCAGTGTCTGTATATCTTAATTCCCAGTTGCATATATGTATATCTATCTATCTATCTATCTATCTATCTATCTATCTATCTATCTATCTATCTATCTATCTATCTATCTATATGTATATATATATACACACACACATATATATATATTTTATATGTATTATATATATATATATACTTAACATTTTATTGTAGAACTTTAAATTCTAGATTCTTTAGGTTCATCCCTCATCATGCACACCCACTGGAAGGACAAACAGTTCAATACAGGCTGTACATGTGTAATTACACAGGACATCTCCACA
>JAQQSW010013726.1:0-12253 GCA_028646575.1 Pseudocheirus occidentalis
GAACAGATTGTGGGAGGGGTCTTACAGTGGGATCAATGTTCTGGGCTGGGGGGTAGGGGCAAAAAGGGGAGAAAATTTGTAACTCAAAACCTTGTGGAAATGAATGATGTAATCAAGAAAATAAATTAAAATAAAAAAAAACCAAGTTGTGGGATATGAATGTAATGGAATACTATTGTGTGATAAGAAATGAGCAGGCAGATTTCAGAAAAACTAGGACTTATATGAACTGATGCTAAGTGAAGTGAGCAGAACAGGAAAACATTGTACACAGTAGGAGCAATATTTTGTGATGATCAACTCTGACAAACTTAGCTCTTCTCAACAATGCAATGATCGCAGATGATTCCAGAAGACTCATCATGGAATATGCTATCCATATTCAGAGAATATGACTCATGTGGAATCATGTTTAACATAACTATACATGTATGAACTGTGTCATATTGCTTGCTGTCAGGGAGGGGGGAGCGAGGGATGGATGGAGAAAAATTTGCAAATCAAAATCTTTCAAAAATGAATGTTGAAAAAAGTGCAAAAAAAAGGCCCTTCCAATAAGATCAAGAGTAATGGCAAGATGGCCATTGCCACCACTATTTGATATAGTTCTAGAAATGCTGGCCACCACTAAAAAAAAAAAAGACAAAGAAATGGAAGGAATAAGCTCGAACAAAGAAGCAAAATCATCTCTATTTGCAGGTAATATGATGGCTTTCAATGAAAATATTAATCAAAACAACTTATAAGTTCAGAAACTTAGCAGGATATAAAATAAATCTCCCAAACCCAGGAGCCAGAAAAACAAATTCCATTCAAAATCATTACAAAATATAAAATCTTGGCACCTCCTTAACAATTTATACTCGACTTCTTCATAACAAGAAATGCTAGTGCCTAAATTAGTTCACAGACTTAATGTCATATTAAACTAAGATTACTTTATAGAATTAGATACATGAGAAAATTTCTCTAAAGAAAAAAAGGTCAGGGAGCGGGGCTAAGTGGCACAGTTAATAGAGCACCCACCCTGGAGTCAGGAGGACCTGAGTTCGAATCTGGCCTCAGACACTTGACACAAAAACTAGCCGTGTGACCTTGGGCAAGTCAGTTAACCTCAGTTGCCCTCCAAAAAGAAAAAAAAGGTCAAGCACCTAAGAGAACATAATGCAAAAAAATTTAATGGCAGAAAGGCCTATGACAAGATCTCAAACTAGAGTAAAAAACACAAATCAAAACTATTTGGTACAAATTTAAAAATTGAGGAGTTGATCAATGGAACAGACTAGGTCAAAAGAACCACAAATAATCTTACATAGTATTAAAGATTCCCTAATTTGCAAAACTGGTGGGAAAACTGAAAAGTATCTTGCACCATGTAATACTAGGGATTCAAAACAGACACATGACCTCAGTGTAAAATATTACAACATGAAAAATTTAGAGGAAAATGGAAGGAGGTGGTCTGAAGTAGCTATTGCTGGAGGAGGAAATCTAGGGATGAATGTGATCATATAAGATAAAATCAACAATTTCCATAAAGTTGAAAAGCTTTTGCATGAAGAAAATCAATGCATTTGGATAAGAATTAGAAGAGAAGGTTTTAAATGAGAAAAAAATCCCACAAATATGCCTGATCAAAGACTGATATCCAAGATATATAGGGAATAAATGCAAATATCAACCAATAAGCATTTTTTAAGTTACATAACTTTATTATATTTTAAAATTTAATTTGAAACTTAAAATACTAATAAAAGAAAAAACATTGCCACGTGCACCGTAGAACATAAGAGAGGATTCAAAATATAAAGCAATACATTTCCATTTCAAGGCAGCCTATATGATTAATACTACACACTATTCAAAGTGGTCCATCTTTTCTTGGCCTTCTTGTAAGTTTTCTTTTGTTCTTTGCTATGTACTTTTTATTTTATCACCCCCACGCCCAGAAAGTTATAATTAAGCATGGATCTATTTATACGTACACACATACATATAGACCTATATATGAACATATACATCTCTTATCATACATATATGCTCATGCACACAAGACCATACTGTTTATTTCTAGTTGTTCTGTTTCTCTGAAGGTAGATAACCTCTTCCTTCATAAATTCCAAGTCATCAAGCTCATCATTCCCTATACAATAGTAATATTCCAACGATATACTGGTCTAATTATTTTAAATAGTCTAATACAGGATTGAATAATATTGGTGACAGAGTGATTTTTCTCTTCTGATTAAATCTATTAGAGCTTTAACTCTGTTTAAGATTATGAGATCTAAAGTATTGGTCCTGCTTTTTTTACACAATATATTCTACTCCTGATTTTTATTTTGTGTGTATCTCTCATTTTTATAAGATTTCCTGAAAATGCTTTTCACTATAATTACTTATTTTTTCAATCTTCCTATACTCCTCACTATCATTCTCACCCTATCCCTGTTTCAACAGGTATTTTTTCAGTATCTGTGATGTTGAGGCACTGTGTTAAGGCATGGGGATACCAGTATACATATATATATATACGGTATAAATAATAGGTGTGTGGGAAGGTCACTTGTATTCTTTGGGACTCAGGTTGTTCTTCTGTAAAACAAGGGGGTTAGACTAGATGGACTCTGTAGTCTCTTCCAGCTACTTACCTAATATCCTTTCTCTTCTGTCTTTTCTCCTGTCCTACTCTTTCCTTCAGCATGTCATTCTATTCCATTTTCCCCTTCTTTCATTTCTTCTTTTTAAGTGCCCTTTAGATTTTCCAAACACTTAAAAAATGCTGTATCTATCTCTGTACTTTCCTATCTCCTCTGAAGGCCAACCACACACCTGACCTAACTCGGGATCCCATCTTCCCCAGTCTGGTCATCTTACTGATAATGCCTATTGTGAAATTCATAATATATATACCTGCATATCAAAAGTAAGACTACTACTTATTTTTCCAAAGCTTTGACTCCCTATTTACTTGAACAAGAGACTTCTTGCCTATCCCTACCAATTAATCTCCCCCATTTTCCTTTTTAAAAATCCATTTAAAAACATTTAGAACTTAACATATTAATTGACAAATTAATAAACAAATTAACTTAATTCTGAACTGAACCTGGTCAAGCTCACACACACACACACACACACACACACAAAGAGGAGACAAGTCAGGAAAGGAAAGGTAAGGCTGACATACTATATATACAAGTTTCTCTAGTTTTAGCAGAGGAGTTGTTCAAGTACAAAGTGCTTGTTTCCATCCTGCCACTTCCAAGGTGGCTGCCACCTTCTTAGCAGCTGGACCTAGAGAAGTGGAGGGGAGGAGATGAGGTGGACCTGCTGTACAAAGACAGGGAAAGGGATGAAGTTCTTCAAAGCAGGAGTCAAGGTTGCAGGAGGGGATTAGGAAGGATAAGGTTTGGGCGCAGGGGTAGAGCAGTACAGATTATTCCTTTTGGGTATGCTGTCTCCTGGCCTTCAGTCACTGTCTAGATCCGGGACCATGGATCCTACAATAAAAAACCAGGGGTATATGGCTAGAAAAGTGGACCTCTTCCCCCAAAACTCTGGGCTGATGTGGTTAGGGTCCTAAAAGAAAGGCCACTGCCCACTTTTATTACTTTTACTACTTTGGGCAAAGATAGGCATGGAAGTGCCTTTACACACAGGTTTTTTCTCAGCAGTGCTGGCCACACCAAAGTCAAACATTGGGCACTGACTTGGGGCATCCTTAGGGAAGTTGCGGGTTCTGGCTCGTGTACACTGCCTTGTTCCAAAGCTGAATCTATCCTTGCTCGAGCTGGTGCTGATGTTGGCCCCAAAGCTCCAACTGCTGTCTGCAGGGTTAGAGATCCCAAACGGGAAGGTGGCCTGGCCTGTACTGCCAAATGTGAAGCTGCTCGTGTCACTGCTGGTGGTCTGTGTGGTGGCCCCAAAGCCCCCACTGCTGGCTGCAGGCGTAGAGCTTCCAAATAGGGAGGTGGCCTGGCCTGTACTGCCAAACGTGAAGCTGCTGGTGTCACTGCTAGCAGCCCCAAAGCACCCACTGTTGTCTGCAGAGCTTTCTGTGCATCCAAAAAAAAAAAATCTTTCAGTGTCTCTGTCTTCTTTCATTTTCTTTGACCCCACCCCCAATCCTTCCCCAAATTTTCCTATGGTCTACAGATATTGCCCCTTAACATAACTTATTATGTTAATAAGTATCAAAATTCTTTCAGAAAGTGACAATCTTATATTTCCGTCCTCCCAGCAAAGAGAAAGGGATCTATTAGGAAAGAATATTGTATATCTTCTCACGTGCAGTTACTCCTTGGATGTTTTTGCCTGTTTGGTTTTTTGAGGGAGGAAGGCTGGGCAATTGAGGTTAAGTGACTTGCCCAAAGTCATACATCTAGTAAGTGTTAAGCGTTTGAGGTTGGATTTGAACTCAGGTCTTCCTGACTCTAGGGCCACTTTGCCTGTTTTTGTTACAAGACAGGGTTCAGTTTTGAGGAGGAAAGAGGAAGGATATTTCCAGAAATTACTGGAAGGCATCAATAAAATGTATCTAAAAGTGAAAATTATTTTCCTCCCAGAACCCAAACATGAAAATGTGTCAATCTAAAGTTTAAATAAAAGGTCACTGGATGACGTGGGTTAGAACAGCCACTCTGCCACTTATTACCTATGTGACCGTGACAAGTTACTAAACTTCCCTGACCTGGTTCCCTTATGTGGAAAATTAAAGGGTTGTACTGGATGATTACTCAGCATCTATTGGTCAAGAAAAATCCGGTTAGCTTCCTCATTGGCTGTCCATTGGGTAGAGATGACAAAAAACAAACACACAAACAAAAAACCTAATTGACTTTTGTTCTTCCATGTTTACTTACTCTCACCAGTAACCCCACTTTTCTCCTGCTGGTGCCTCAGTGGCTCCTGCTGCGGTTTGTCCCCTTCTAAGAGATGAAAAGAGAGTCATGAGCATCTTACCAGTAACACCTACCAATAGGCTTGGCCATTTCTTCAGCAAAAGCATCACTATATGTATAGCAGGGTACAGCCTTAGAGGAATCACTTACTGGACACCCATCTTAGTTGGTGATAATCTCTCTTGGGAGTGAAGGTGTGAAGGTTTTCCAGATTCATTTACTCCAATAGAGATTAGGATCAATACACACAGCTGAGCTTCAAACACATCAGCCACTTTGCAGACTCCCCAAGATGAGGCAGAGCCTGAACCCCCCACCCCAATCTATTCTCAGTCTTGTTTCTCTGTCTCATTTAGCAAGCTCAAATCAGCTAAGCAGAGCCAAGTGCTGAATTTTCAGCATGAGCCCTCTCACCTCAAAAATAGGCAAACACTACAAATCAGGGGTCGTTTTTTATACTGTTGGTTAGTGAGGCTTAAGGGGATGGAGAAAATGTGAATAATGCAGGTTAAACATCCCCTTCCCTTCCCTTGCCCTGGCCCTGTGCTGCTTGTTACACAATTATCAGCACAGCTTTGCTCATGCTATTCTTGTGGAAAAGATGGAGAGACAGGGACCAGACAAGAAGGCAACTGGATGGATACACAACTTACTGGATGGCCTGACTCCAAGCATATTTATGAATAGTTCAATATCATTATGGCAGCAGGTCTCCAAGGGAACACTCTGTAAATCTGTGTTTGCTTCTGAGACAATGGAGGAAATTAGGGTTTTGAAAAGGCATCAATTGTCATTTCTTTCCCCAACTTGTCAAGTATGGAAAGGATGTTTCAGTTTTCCCCAAAACTACTCAACGATAATCCCCACCTACCTCCACCCTACCATCCAGAGAGAATTTTTGTCCAATATGCAATAAGTGTCAATTCTGGTACTACCAAGATTGATGACAGGCATAGTTCTTGAGAAACTTTGGAAAAAACTCATGAAAAAGAATAGGGAAGGAGCAGCTAGGTGGTTCAGTGAATAGAGCACCGGCCTGGAGTCAGGAGGACCTGAGTTCAAATCTGGCCTCACACACTTGACACACTTACTAGCCGTGTAACTTTGGGCAAGTCTCTTAACCCCAACTGCCCTCAAAAAAAAAAAAAAAGAATAGGGAAGAACCAAGAAAACATTATTTTTTTTTTACAATAACAACATTAATACAAATAAAAACAATTTTGAAAGATCTGGGGGCTCTGAATCAATGCAACAATCAATGCCAGTTCCAGAGGACTGAAAAGGAAGCACGCTGCCGACCTGCTGACAGAAAAATAAGAGACTCAGGATGAAGAGTAAGACATGCATTTTTAGATAGAGTCAATGTGAGAATTTGATTGGCTTGACAATGTATCAGTGCTACAAGGACTTTCCTTTTTTTATCCCCAATGAGGATCAGAGGGAGAAGAAGGGGCTAGGGTGCCAAAAACGGTAACAAAAAGCCATTTAAGTATTTTTTTTCAATGCACAGAAAAAAAGAGAAGGTAAGAAAGAGCCACAGATAAGCAAGACAGCTCAGAAAGTTACATGCTAAATTTTTCATATATTTAAAAAGAAAAACAAGCTTATATAATAAACATCTACATAAAATGTACAAATATATTTCTCTCCTCTTATGCATACATATGGAAATCCAAGCTGGATTTGGTATCTGATAAGATCAAAATGGGTGTTTTTTTAAAAAAGTAATTACCTGGAGTAGTCACCTCCTCTGTTTTCTTCTCCTGAAGGTTCTTGATTGTATGCTTTAAAACCTCTTTAAGGGATAAGGCATTTTGAATAACATCCTCAATCATCTCTTGGTTTAATTCATTCTTTGGTAAACACACTGTTTTGGTGACAAGCTTGGAGACTTCCTAAAAGAAGCCAAGTGGTTAGCCCAGGAAAAATTCACAAAGTTATGCTTCAGAGAATCACAAAAGGGACTCTGATTAAGGACTATCTAGCTCAGCCTCCTCACTGAACATTTCTGGAGGTTTTCTTTTCTGAAAGTGAGGGGTATGCACTGAAACATCTCAAAGGCTCCTTCCACCACATGCAGTTTCATTACCTAGAAGTCATACTTGCTACAATTCTCTCCTTGCTCCCCACCCTAGAAGTGAATGGTCACTACATCTAACCCTCCACAATCTCTCACATCTATCATTTCTCCTCTTCCATATACAGTCCCTCATCACCTTTCATTCTCCATAGTCACATTTCAACAATTCCATCTTTCTGGTTGCTGCTTCCCAAGGAATCCAAAGAAAGATTTTGATCTGAGTGGCTTTAAAGATGACGGAGCAGTGCCAATGCTTCTACAGCCAGTTATATCACCAGAATAGTGCTAGATGCCCTAACACAAACTGAGGGCAACACCTGCCCTCTGATTACAACTGGAATGACCTGAATCCATCTTCCCCATGGTAAACTTCCAGACATCTGAAGACTAATCACTGCTTCAGGTATGGGTCCCTCCAATCCTAAGGCTTTCATTTAATTCTTTTTTCCAGTAATCAAACGAGAGTTTAATTTCAAAGTGAGGGAAATGGCTTGTAAGCAAGGAGGCACATTACACATGTCTCAGGGCTCTGACTAGTTTAGTGTAGACGGAGCTCAAACACTCACACCTATGGCCATGCAGCCTTGACAATGAGGGGTAACAGCAACAACGTGACAAGTCTGATTCATAGCAAGTCTTCATGACCAGTAATGGTCCAAGCTTATCTGGTGCTCATCTGAGCTCAGAGGAAACCTAATGCTGGTCAAAGCTGTATAATACTTAATGTGCTTTTGCCAGTGAGATAATGCAGAGGGTGAGCTCAAAGGACTGTTGTTAGGCCAAGCTCAGGGCACACTGGGCTTGCTAAGCCTTTGCTCTGTAAAACAGAGCATTTCCCAATATCTTGACATGTTAAATATATCTTTTTTGCCTAGTCACAGTTGAGGCTGGGTGTTCTATAACTGATATAAAGTCAGACTATCAACTGATCTTTTTATTTTAAGTAAAAAAACAAAGTGCTTCAATCCTCAGAGATTACAAGTTACCTCTCTGGTAGGCATATTATCCCTTCTACCAGAATAGGTGGTGCAGTACACAGAACTCTGGACCCAGACTTAGGGAGCCCCAAGTTCAAGTACAGCTTCAGACACTTCCTAGCTGTGTGACCCTGGGTAATTCACTTACCCACTGTCTATCTCAGTTTCCTCACCTGTAAAATGGGAATAATAAAACCACCTATGGTGGCATAAACTTAAGAGGCATAAGTAAAAGTTTTTTTTTTGAAGGGCAAGCTCCATGTTCTCATACACATTTTGCAGCCCCTATCATTAGGGAGGCAGTGAGGTACAACAAGGTACCAGTCATTTAATGCCACATGTTGTGGCTGGGGATACAAATACAAGAAAAAAAGACAGTGCCTGCCCTGGAGGAGCTTACATTGCAATGGGAAAAGACCAGCCATCAAAGAAAATGTCCAGAGAGCTGGCCTTGGGGTCAGGCCTTCCCTGACCTGTGTAACTCTGAGGCTAAATTACAGATCACTTGCTCATCTACTTTGGGAATTTCCACACTGGAACTTCTCTACTTTCATGAAATCATAGTTCCAGAACAACAGTAACACTCCTGAATAGGGGGGAAGCAGGGGAACCCCTGGCCCAGCAAGAGGCAAGGCAGGTATTCAACATCATCCTCATGGATGGACTCAAAGAGGGCTCACCTCCAAAAACGCAATCTCATCATGTGTCTTGAGCAAAAATTCAAACTCTCCTTTCAAAGACTCAATTTCCCTTTTTTTCTTGAGCAGGACTTGATGAACATCGTCATACTTGTCCAAAACTCTATTTTCTTCCTCTTTCAGTTTCCATAGAGAGCTCCTCTCCTCCGAATCAATGAGGGCTTTCATTTCTTCATATTCATGTCTCAACAAGTCCCTTTTTCTGGCTGCTGTTTCCTAAGGAATCCAAAGAAAGATTTTGATTTGAGTGGCTTTAAGTAAGACGGAACAATGCCAGTGCTTCTGTCAGTCATTCCACCAGTGGTGCTAGATGCCCCAACACAAACTGAGCGCAACATCTGCCCTCTGATTACAAATGGAATCAAATGAATCCATCTTCCCCATGGTAAACTTCCAAACATTTGAAGACTCTAACCAGTGCTTCAGATGTGGGTCCCTCCAATCCTAAATGGTTCTGGAACCTCTGGGCATGCCCCACCAATTTGTCAACATCTCTACTTAGCAGGCAGAGGGGGAACTGAGTACAAGGTTATCTTTTAAATCAATTATTTAAATGATGTGCTATTTGACTTGTAAGGAGGAATTCCAAGCTCAATTTTGATTCTCAGCTCTCAAGGAGGGTTAGAAAGGCTCACAAGACCTACAGAAGCATAAAATCTTTGGGCTGGAAAGGACATAAGATGGCTTCTAATCCAACCTTCCCCACTCTATAGCAATCTCTGTCTTTGAGGCTTTGTTGGAACATACCCAGGGATGGGGAACTTACTACTTCACAAAGCAACCAGTTCCATTGAGAAATGCCTTTAATGGGGACAATGTTCCTATTAGTGGCCTGGAATGACAGTAAACTGAATTATGCCTCTTCTAAGCCCTGTCCTGGGAAACAGAATCAATCAATTCCATCTTACCCATGGCAGACCTCCAAATATTTGAAAATTCTAATCTTTTTTTTTTGGAGGGGGAAGGCAAGGCAGTTGGGGTTAAGTGACTTGACCAAGGAAACAAGGCTAGTTAAGTGTCAGGTGTCTGAGGTGGTATTTGATCTAAGGTCCTCCTGACTCCAGGGCTGGTGCTCTGTTCACTGAGCCACCTAGCAACTCCTAATCTTCAAATTAGAGTCAAAAGATTTCAGGGATGGGTCTCTCTAATTCTGAATAAGAGCATCTAGGCACACACCCAATTTGTCAACCACTCCATGAAAATGGGACAACTGGGATTCAAGGGGGGTTGGGGGGGAAAAGACATAACACACAGTAAGAAGTGAAAGCCATAAATTTAACCTCTATGCAAGGTGGAAGCTCAGACATGGTAACCTGTCAAAATCATCATTCTGACACTGAATCATAACTCAGATAATGTGTCTATTAACAGTCATAACAGAAACATGGTGACCAATTTGTGACCAGTTCATGACCAGTACACAATCCTGTTTTGGGGCATTTACCCAACAATTTTGGCTTAATACCCAAGCTCAGAAATGAGCTCATTACTAAGCAGAAAACCAAAAATATCCAGCAATCCACAGTGAAGCACTCTGTAGCTCTGATTTCCATAATTACCACCAGGCTTTCCTTGGGTCTTTTGGGGGATCCACTGAATCAGCTTGCATCCATCCCAGATTGCCCTCATTTGTAAGTAATCATAATAATTGATTAAATTGCTATAATCAATCTGGAGTCCCTTACCTCCTTCTTTGGTATCAAATTTACCCCAGATTGTGGGGAAGGTACAGGGTTCCCCAGCCAGAGGAATTCTGGACCTTACTGTCACCTAAGCCCAGCATTGTCTACTTACCCGGATTGCAAGTTGTTTCAATTCTACATCTTTCAATTCTTTTGAAGCCTTATAGGTTTGATCATACAGCATTACGAGCTTCTGCTTCACCTTGGACTGCAATAAAAAATAAGAGGGGTGAGAGAATTGTCAGTATTCCTCAACCCAACACCCATGATGTTCCCAGAGCCTGCCAGGTCCCCCTACTGTATCCCAAACATTGCATTTGTAAAGAACTACTTTTTTCCATGCCAATCTTCTTTAATTGTTCTACATACATGGAAATAATAATTTTAGTTGGTTTTTTTGGTTAAGTTTAGAATCACACAATAATTTTTTAAAAAAACAATCAGCACAAAATTCAATTGATACTAAATACAGATGCAAGCATACTATTTTTCACAGTCTGAATTTTTTTTTTTGTTTTTTTCCCCTTTGGGTCTGTTTTCTTTCACAACATGACTGATATGTAATGTTTTTTAAGAGAACATATAATCCATATCAAATTGCTTGCTGTCTCAGGGAAGAGGGATGAAGAGAGAAAATTAGGGAACTCAAATTCTTTTTAAAATGAATGTTAAAAAACTGTCTTTACATTTTATTGTTTAAAAATGTAGCCACCCACTGGGGTAGGGGAGACCCACTCTGCCCTACTAGAAAGTTAGAGGGGTGTTGGAGGAGGACATAAAAGAGAGCAGATTGGGGGAGGGGCTTTACAGTGGGATGGCTGTTTTGGGGTTGGGGGCAGGGGAAAGACAGGGAGAAAATTTGTAACTCAGGAAACGAATGATGTAAACAAGAAAATAAACAAAAGAATTCATTAATTACAAAAAAACGTAGCCACCACAAACTTCCTCAAAACCCCAAGAAGATTCAAATTGAGGAAAAAGGAATGTGTGCGCAGGAACCAATGCTCAACATTTAAAAAAAGATATATTTTGCATGATTTCCCAATAATGGGTATTGTTGCTTGCCTTCTCAATGGATTTCAGAGGGGCTGGAAGGAGGATGACATTCTAGAACTTGAAATTTCGAAAATGAGTGTTAAAAAAATAAATGATTAAAATATTTTTTAGAAGATAACTGGAAGATACAACAAATAACGTCCCCCCATAAATAAATGAATGAATGACTTACTAAGAGAAAAGTTCAGACTCATTTTTGGCCTGGAAGAGAGACACAGACACAGTGGGGGATGCGGGTAGAAGGACAGAGAGGACAGTGGGGAAGAGGGGAAAAGGGAGAGGAAGGGGAAAACGGACAGGGGGAGGGGGTGGGAGAGGACAGAGAGAGAGAGAGATTTGCCATAGAACTGGGTGCCCATGTACTTCTGATTATAGAATGACATAAATTAGAGCCTTGGTAGAATTGTCACAGACTCTGTGATTGGTGCTAAATGGCTAAATGCTAAAAATCATGTTTTCCTTCCTTTAATACCATTAGGGTTTGAAGTTTCTTTAGAAGAGTTTACTGAGTGTGAGAGAGGCATATAATAGACTTAGAAAATTGATCTGACCGTACTTTGTGAATATGTACTAGTGTTAAGAGCAGGTAGGTATCATATTTGATAGAATGCTGGGCCGGCGATCAGGAAGACCTGAGTTCAAATCCAACCTCAGATGCTTACTAGCAGTGTGACCCTGGGCAAGTCACTTAATTTCTGTTCCTCCAACCACTTTGCCTCAGTTTCCTCAATTTAAAGTGAAGATAATAATAGCATCTACTTCCTACAGTTGTTGTGAGGATCAAATGAAATAATTTGTAAAGGACTTTTTCACAGTGTAAAAGGTATTTAATAAGTGCTTGATCCCCTTGATGAAT
>JAQQSW010013727.1:0-12252 GCA_028646575.1 Pseudocheirus occidentalis
TCCATCCATCCATCCACTCATCCACCCACTCATCCACCCACTCATCCATCCATCCATCCATCCACTTATCCATCCATCTATCCATCCATCCATCCATCCATCCATCCATATGTCCACCTATCCATCCATCCCTCCATTTCTCCCTCTACCCCTCCATCCATCCCTCCATTCAACCACCCATCCATCCATCCATCCATCCATCCATCTATCCATCCATCCATGCATCCATCCATCTATCCACTCATCCATCCATCTATCCATCTACTCATCCATCCATCCATCCATCCATCCTTCATCCATCCATCCATATCTCTCTCTCTCTCTCTCTCTCTCTCTCTCTCTCTCTCTCTCTCTCATTTATCTGTCTGTCTGTCTGATGACCCTGGAAAAAGTCAGGGCTAAAAACATACTGGGGTGGAGAGTTTCTCTTGATAGAGAATAGATTCAGAAGATAGTAGTAGCATGATGATATCAGTAGAAGTTGGCAGCTTCACACTATGAGGCATTGATTGGTTCTCCATGTGTGTGTCGTGGTCAAGTGTATTCACTGTGTTTTAATCCCTTAAGAATATAGGAGTTTATATACTCCCCATGTGTGGCTATTCCACATATAATTTCTGTAAAGATCCCTTCATTTTTCCTATTGAATGTACATGAATTTATGGGAGATTCAAAGTTTATGGGAAGAATATTTCATCATTTTGTTTACATTGTTATTTGAGCAAAATGCCTTTGTTACCAATTTAGTGAGTCATCTGACTGACTAGTAAAAAGAAAAACACATAGGTGGGGGGCTTGCAAACTATGGAGAGAATTATGATCCATAAAATACCCGCAAGCTGGGGAAGCTGAATTGGGAAGGTGGTGAAAGGATTTGCACAGGGACATGGACTGCGTAAGAATTTAATATATTTTACTGAATTGAATCATAGAATCTTAAATTTGAAGGTAATTCAGATGTCATTTAGAGTTCAAACTCATCCAAGTTGTGCATTCCACTTACAATATTCCTGACAAGTAATCATGTCATCTAGCCAATGTTTAAATATCTCTAGTGATACGCCATAAGGCAGCTCATTACATCTTTGGACAGCTCTAAGTGTTAGGAACTTTTTATGTATGTTATGTCAAAACTTTGCCCTTATTATTTTCACTCATTGGTCATAGCTCTGACCTTTGGGGTCAAACATAACATGTCTAATCTATCTTCTACATGTCAGCTCTTCAAATATTTGAATAATGTGATCATGTGGCCTTTTCTGTGTCTTCTCTTATCCTGAATTTTGACAAATTGTATAGTCTTGCCTGTAAATGCTTCAGAGAAGAGAAGTCAATAATGATGTTAACTTACACTTATATAATTCTTTAATATTTGCAACAGATTTCCTTGCATCAACTTCAAGGGGCAAATTGTATATGATTGTCCTTATTTTATAGATAAGGAAATCTTGGGTAGATTGAACAATGATAATGGAACACTGAGAAAAAAAGAGACATTCAAATTTTGCCAATGACATTTAACCTTTTCCTGGAAAAGATTAAACAAAAATGGTCAATAATTTAAACTCAAGATAAGTGAAGAGATGATGAGAAACTATGGACTCTCAGAAGCCAAAATAAGCACATTTTGCAGAAGTATATTCAAGGTACTGAAAGAACTAGTGGGTGTGGTTTTGGTGACATGTCAGGGAACTTTGAAAGGATAGGAATTCAGGCAGGCTTGGAGAAGGTCAAATGTCCTGATTTCCCCAAAAGGAAAGAAGATAGAACCTGCAACTACTGACTCACTGGGTTGACTTTAATACCTACTAATATTTTACAATGTATTAATTAAGGGGAAATTTTGTGAGAATTTAGAGTGGGAGAATAATGACCATTAAAAGCTAGAACAGGTTCAAGGACAGATAATGCTAAATGAATGTCATATCTTTCTTTTTTTAATGTCAGGATTTGTTTATTATTTAAAATAAAGAGCAATCACATTTAAAAGCAAAGCTTAGCACTCTTTGTCCCCCTCTCCCTTGGAACTGGAATCCGTGTATTTTTAAAAAATTAATTAATTAATTAATTCTTATTTTTAAACATTCATTTTTTAAATTTTATTTTTTCAACATTCATTTTATAAGATATTGAGTTCTAAATATTTACCCCTTGCTCCCCTTCCCCCTCCCCAAGACAGCATGCACAATCTGATCTAGGCTATCCATGTACAATCATATTAAACATATTTCCATATTAGTCACATTGTGAAAAAAGAATCTGAACAAAAGGGAAAAGCTACAAGAAAGGAAAAAAAAAGAGTTGTTAACAATGGATCACTAATTTGGAGGGAATTTTTTTTTTTTACTGGAGCACCCTGTTGATATGTCCTTGTTGCTGTGCTATGTTTATCGATAACATGGATGAAGAGATTGTGATAATTAGATTTCTGATTTAACTTCTCACTGCCATTCACTTAAGGTGAACATGTCACATAGTTAGCTAGAGTCTGCAAAATCAAACTTAAGATATCAACTACAGGTCCAGTGTTAAGTGACTAGTTTCCCGTTTTACCTAGTTATAGATCTTCCTTTTCTGCCATCTATTCTTTGATGTGTTCATCATTATCTTTCCTTATTTGCTCTTTGAAATTCCATTGCTCTCATCCTGCTTATGTAACCCAAACTTATATAATATACCCTAAAACTAATGCTTACTTAGGTCTCCCTGACTTTGTGTTCAATGAAGCCTGTACTCTGCAAGTAAGAAACACTAGGGTGTTTTTAAAAAACCTATCTCTGCATTAACAATTGATGTCAGTAGCTAATCAATGGATTCGCAGACAATTTTTTTCTCAAGATTGATGACATGCTTATCAAATTAACAGATAACATGGAGTTGGGAGAGCTAGCTATCCTATTGGATGACAGTAAGAGTGCCCAAAAATGATTTTGACAGACTGGGGTGATGGGCCAAATCTAATAGGATAACTTTAATAGAAACAAATGTATGCCTATGCATAGGTTCAAAACACAATTGTACAAGTTACAAATGGGAAAGATGGCTGCACAACAGGTCATATGAAAAAAGATTTGTGCATTCTCATTGAGTTCTCTTCAATTTAATGTAACAGCAATGTTACATGTCAGCCCAAAAAAGTGGATGTACTTTCAGGTTTCATTAAGAGAGGTATGATTTCTAGAAAAAGGGAGGTCTTGTTATAGTGTGCCCTGGTCAGACCACATCCAGGTCCTGTGTTTCTTTCCAGAGTAACACATTTTAGGATGCTGATAAGTTGAAATGAGTCTAGAGTAGAATGTCTGGAATGGGGAGGAGATTCTAGCCCATGTAAGAACCACTTAAAGGAACGAGGACTAGCCAGGATGGAGGAAAAAATAAAAGACTTAATGGGGATATGGTACCACCTTCAAGTATTTGAAGGGCTATCATATAGACTCAATCTTGTTTTTCTTGGCCCCAGAAGGCAGAACTAGGAAAATGGGTGGCAGTTTTAGGGAAGCAGATTTAGTATCCTTGTTAAGAAACAAAATAAAGTGAAAAAAAAACCTCCCCAAACTTTCTAACAGAGCTATCCCAAAGTGGAGTCAATTACCTAGGGAGACCATGATTCTCCCTTTTCTAGTGATGGCCACTTGCTGGAGATCTTGTAGGTGGATAACAGTGCCAGCATTTGAATCTCCCAGTCTCTGATGTTAAATCTAGCATCCTTTCCACTATATCTACTTTGTGCTGTTTTGTGTAGTTCTTTGCTGAGATAAGAGAGCCTTTCCTATGGTTTTAAATTTACTCAGACCCATATCCAAGTGCTTAAAAACCATTAAATGCATTAAAATGTGCTTAAGATGTTCAGGCTGGCCCCTTTAAGAAGCTGTTTGACCTGAAGCAACTGAGAAACATCAGGGCTTAGCAAAGAAGTGACCCATTACTGATTAAAAATTGAGAAAGGAGGGGAGAAGTTAAGTGAGCAAGCTTGGAACTTGGTTGCTAAGGTAACTTTTTCTTGATTAGAAAGAAACCATTGTAGGTTTGGATGTAGACTTTATGTGTGGAAAGACACAGGCACAGGCACAAGAATCTTCGCCCCTCTTTTTTCCCATTTCTGATAGAAAAGAGGAAAGATAAACAGGTAAGATGTAAAGGGGAAATGTGGTTTGAAGCTTCCCCTGAGAAAATTAAGTGAGCTCTTTTTCCTGAGGGAGACTAGCTAATTCGTGGGAGCTGAGGACTGGGCACTGATGCCAATGACTCAATTAATACAGGCAACAGGAGAAAGTATCAGAAGGGCTCTTAACACCTACTGGGAGATGGGGGCTCTGGAGGAAGGTGGCAGGAAAGGACAGGCTGAGGGCCCCAGGGAGTCCCCATTTCTGGAAACTCAATAGATGACAAAAAAGTAAAAGTTTTATTAGTGCAAAGGAAAGCCCAAGTTAGGTGAAACAGTGACTGATAAAAATTAATTTTAGTCGAGTGGTTAAACTTGTTTCTAGTGCTTTGTGTTTCTTTAATTTTTGCTTTGTAATATATTGACTTTCATTTATGAAAAGAAAAAAAACGGTGGTACTCAGAGATTGCTAATGATTTATAGTGATATTTGAATTGCTACTCCGGGGCACTTCATCATTTTCTCACATGCATTATAGTTATTTGTGTTCAAGTCTCATCCTTTACACAAAGCAGTTCCTGCCTTGAGGGCATGAACTGCATCCTCTTTTATCTTTTCATCCCCAGTGCCTACCACAGTACCATATACATAGTATTTGCTTAAAAAAATGTTAGTTGAAATGAATTTTTATATAATAGGATTCGATTTTCTTGGAAAAGCATCCTTGGCTACATTGTGTTATTTTATTTCATAGGATGATAGTGCAGTCTCTTCTGCTCAGGCTTGCTCTTTGGAAGATCCAATTTTTCTCCATAGTTGAGCCAATCTTGTGGGTGTAGGATACAAGGGGAGGGGTGGGGTAGGCTTACCAATAGATGCTACTAGAGACACAGAGGCAAAAGATCGATATGGATACCTAAGGAATTCATTGGCCAAACTGAACTTTAAAAAAGACATATAAAAAATGGGAATAGTAGCAGACAGTTGAGAATGAATACTGAAAAGCGGAAAAGTTCTATGAACATAATGTTCATAATGCAAACCCCAAATGAGTTAAAATTGACAATGAATGCTAAGCATAGAAGAGTGGTTTTTTTTTTTAAAATGTGTTGCTTGAGGCTCCCACCTCTCACATGTAGGTGAATAGTTATCTCAGGCTCAAGGTAATAGTCATCCCAGATCCAAGATACTTTTGGGGTCTTTATTTACTTGGAACAATAGCTTATGAGTCCCTATTGATATATATTTTTTTCTCTAGTCTGCCAGAAGATACATTTTGTCACCATCCTCGCCGCCGCCCCACCCCCGCCCCAAGTAATGGTATTTAATGAAGTAACATGATAAAAAATTTGAAATACAATATTTCCCTCATAAGGTACTAAAAGAATTTAGCAAGTTGTTACTGGGTTTCTCTTGATAATCTTCCAATAATCCTGGAGGAGAAGCCCCACCATAGTCCTGGCAAGTGGGCAATCTTCCAGTTTTCAAAATGACCATCTTAACCACAGAACCACAAAAAACTCAGATTATCTAATACATCTTGTACTTGAACAAGATTCCTGTATACTACATACCTAATATATGGGGTAACCTAACCTTTGAATGAGTTACCTCTAGTGAAGGTAACCGACAGCTTCTTTAGACATGTCCTTTCACTTTTGATTGTTAGGAACTCCCTCCCTCCCTCTCTCTCCCTCCCTCTCTCTCTCTCCCTCTCTCTCCCTCCCTCTCTTTCTCCTCCCCCCCTCTCTTTATCTCACCTCCCATTTGAAGCCTAAATTTACTTCTTTATAACTTCAACCTGTTTCTCTTAATTCTGCCCTGTGGGTTCAATGAAAATAAGTCTAGTCCTATTTCTACATGATAACTGATCAAGATCACTAGCTTTCTAGTTTCTTCAATCAATCCTCATGAGGAATGATAATCTTTAGGTACTTCACTGTCCTGGGTGGTGTCTTCTGTCTGTGTTTCTACTTATTAGCATACACTATTGTTCTCATACTTAACTCAATTATCTATGCTTAGAAGAGCTGATTCACTGGGTCTAAACATACATTAATAGGTATCATCATTCACATGGTGACATATAATATAATTCATTCAAAGATCAACAAGCCTTTATTAATCATGTATGATGTGCCAAGCACAGTGCTAGGAGCTGAGAATAAAAAGACAAAACTGAAACACTCTCTTTCCTAGAGAATACTTATTATCAGGGCAAGTATTTCAAAGCCATTGACCTCAGGGTCTATAGAGCTTAAAGCCTCCCACAAATTCATGCCATGAAGCCCTATGTGGATTAATTCCTTCTCCTGCCCCTTAATTCCCCTATAAAATGGGGATCATACTACAAGGCTTTATCTCATAAGATGAAATGAAGTCAAATGTGAGAAGTTCTTTGCAAACTTTAAGGCATTATGGAAGCCTCAGTTATAGTAATTGTAATATGGAAAAATTCTGTGATCTTATCATCATGGGGAGCTCAAGGAGTGGCAACTCACTTTGCCACAAAGATCACAAAGGTCTACGATTTAATACATAATGCTTAGGAAGATGCCTAAGGAGCTGAGAGCTTAGATAAATTTCTCAGTCACACAGCTAATGTGTGTGATGCAGGTTTTAAACCTGTCTCTTCTTGTCTTCCTGCCCAACATTTCACCTGTGGTTTATCATGATCTTTGTTTTCTCTGTTAATCAACAAATCAACATTTACTTATTTTCTCCTACGTACCAGGCACTGCGCTAAATGTTGGAGATACAAAAAGAGGCAAAGACAGTTCCTGCTGTCAATGAGGTTATGGTGTAATGGCAGAGACAATATACAAAACAAGCAAACGATATGCAGGAAAAATAGGAAATGATTAGTGGAGAGAAGGCACTAGACTTAATAGGAGTTAGGGAAGGTTTCCAGTAAGAGATGAGATTATAGTTGGGACTTAAAGAAAGCCCAGGAAGTTGGTAGATAGAGAAGAGGAGGGAGAGCCTTCAAAGCATGGGGGGAAACCAGAGAAAATCCCCCAAGTCAAGAGATGGAATGTCTTGTTAATGGAATAGTCAGGAGCTCAATGTCACTACCAGTTATTACTATTATTATTATTACCAGGCTGATCATACATTTCCAAGTTTATTTAGTGTTAGCAAATGTCACAACCTGAGGAAACTGATATCCCTTCCCCTACTCCTCTGCTCTATGTAAACTGATAGTTTTGTTGTTTGATACCATCTGCTTCCCTAGAACAATGTGGAAGAGGTAGAGGAATCTGGGATGGAGAGGGGGAAAGGTTGTAGTTTTAATTCACATAGGATCTAATAGCATGAATTCATGGAGGGACTTTGGGCTGTAGTTGTACAAATCCTCAGGTGCTTAGTCTGGGCCTGGATTTCATTGAGTAAGTTTTCTGAAGTAGTGAGTAGGCAGCATCAAGTTCTCAGCTGCCTCCAGGCCTAGCCCCAAGACCAATCCCTGATGTTGAGGCTCTGTGTACACTTGATTCACACCTCCTGAGGCAGGCTATGTGTAACACTGGAATTTTATCCACTTAGTTACCATAGAAGCCTTTACTAGGGGACACTCTGGGCTCAGATTGACCTTCCTTCTGAATTGCACTTGAACTTATAACGCCAGTGGTAAAGGGACTTCATCACTAATTCCCCTTCAGCAATGTTGCCTCTACCCAAATATCTGCTTAGATGTCACATAGGGTCTGAGTAGTCCCACCCATACTTCTTAGGGGTCATAGCTAATGAGGACTTTTAACTTTTAACTTACACCAATATTTTAGATCAGCCTTGAAGCTATAGAGGGCTGTTCTTGGATGACAAAGTTATAGTACTGTCATATTTACAGCTGGGAGGGACTTTAGGAAGGAAGCATTTAGTCTAACATTTTCATTTTACAGATCTGGAAACTGAGACCCAGAGAAGGTAGTGGCTTGCCTGAATTCATACAGAGAATAGTTATCTCAAGGAGGGGCACCCATTCTTTTAACAGAGACCAATGTCATGATACCTTATGGTTGAAATTTTCTGGGCTGTCCCATACTTAAAGATGTACGGTGTAGTGGAGGGAGCACTGACTTTGACCTCCAAAGAACAAGCTAGATCTGGGTCCTACTTCTGTCACAGGTTGTAATTAACCCATGTGACCTTGGACAGTCACCTAACCTGGGCCTCAGTTTCATCATTTGTAAAATGAAAGAATTGGACTAGAGGGCATCTAAAAGCTTCTAGCTCTAGACCTATGATATTATGGTCCTACACACACAAAAGATGGGTAGGACCAAAAATGGGTTGTGGGATATCACAACCATGTCCTCTGGTTGAGGAATTTGAATGCCTTTGATTTAAATCCAGCAGGACATTGATCTTAGAGTCTAGAATACCTGGGTTCAAATTCAATATTTACCTTTCTGGGCCTTAGTTTCCTCATATATCAAATGATGTGGTTGGACACCATAACCTTGACAATACTGTCCAAATCTAAATCTATGATTCGATGATCTTTGCCTTTTCTGACATAGCTTAAGATGTGGAGATATCAGTATTTCCAAAGAAGATTTTTAGAATTTTGCTTTCTTCCTTTGCATAGAAAAAGCCTGTTTGAGGGTGCCAGGATGCCAGCATGCATCAGCTAGTGTAGGAAAAGCCACATCGACAGGAAATTACCTTAATAGGGTGAAAATTAAGAGACAACCAATGGCACAGCCTGTTTCCAGGATACAGGCGGTGTTTTCACGCCTTGGCAATTATTCTCTGAATCAATTTGGTGGTCTTTTTTTTAAAGAGAGATAGAGAGAGGAAGAGACTGGAAACTAAATGAAAAAAATAGGATAAAGGTTTAGAAAATATTTAGTTTTATTTTAATAAGGAAATGATTATTCTCTCCAATACTGAACAGAAAATGAATATAACCAGAAACTTTTTCGTGGCTTTTTCTGTTGTTTGGTGCAAATAAAATGATTGTGAGTTTCTAGTTTGGACCATTTTGTACCAAATTGAGGGACAGAAAGAAGTCTCGATGTTTGGATCCCTTTAAATTAAAGTCTTGAATCCTAATGACAAATACATGATCAGGGTAAAATAATGTGCTGGATGTACCCAATGCATGGGATCAACCAAGCAATCAATAAGCATTTATTAAGTGTTTGGTATATATTGAGGGTACAGTTACAAAGAACGGAACAAGCTCTCTTCTTGAGAAGCTTGCAAAGAATAGGTTCATATGGATTGTGGTATAATGGGAGGATTGTAGTATAATGGGAGGATTATGTAGGGACAACTGGGAGGCTTCCTACATTGGACAGAGAAGGGAGCTTTGCCCGGCTACTCTCTTCACAAAGGGGCAGTGCACAAACATTTACTTACATTGGAATGGCACTTGCCCAGTTCTAGTCTCAATGATTTCCCCTTTTCAATGATTCCTCTAAGACCACCTGACAATGGTTCTGTTATCAATCAGTCAATTGTCATGTATTTATTAAGAGCCTACTATGTGTCAGAGACTATTACAAAGACTGGGAATAAAAATAGGAAGAATGAAATTTCTTGGGAATTTTCCCAAGGAGTTTATGTTTTGATGAAAGAGACAAACACAAATATAAGTATGTGCAGAATAAATTTTAAAAAGAGTAAATATAAATGTTAGGTTGTTATGGAGAGAAAGTGCTAACATTGGGATCAGGAAAGTTTTCATGTGAAACGTGAGACTTGAGCTAGATATGGAAGGTAACAAAAGATTCTTTGAGGCACAAAGGTGAAATGGGATGGCCAGAATAGGGGCTGGAGGGTTGTTTATGCAGTGTGAGGAACAGAGCAATGGCCAGTTTGCCTGACTTACAGAGGTTGAGTGATGTCCATTGAGCCTCTAAAGACCTATTGGGGCCAGGTTGTGTAAGGGCTTAAGATTAAGAGGAGGTGCTTACATGTGATTCTAGAGGCAACAGGAAGCCTTTTCAGTTTACAGAGAAGGGCAGTGACATGGTTAGATTTGAGTTTATGGAAAAATCACTTAGGCAGCATCATGGAAGAAAGAATGAGTTGGAGAGAGACTTGGTCTTGTTTGTCCTTTGCTCTCAAAGAATTTCATGACATCAGGGAGTCATGCCATGACATGCAAGTGGACTGAACTTAAGTGAGGGAGGAATGTGCAGAATCACCAGCCTCACTCTCTCCTCCAGAACCATCTGGGTCCAGGGGCCAGATAAAAATCAGGACAACTGGAGATAGTTCTGGATAGGAGAGAGACTAGAGACAGGGAGACCAATTAAGAGGTTGATAACATAATCTAAGCATGAAGTAAGAAGAGCCTGAATTAAAGTGGAGAACATGGATATAAGTTTTAGCTCTTTTTAGTGCTCAACTCAAGTATTACTTCCATTAAAAGGCTTAATCTGATTCCCCCATTTATTAGGGTCACCTGACCCTTGAAATCCCCATTATTTTATATTGAATCTATCCTGCATTTACTTACCTAACTACATGTTGTATCCTTCAGAAAAATACAGATTCCTTGAGGGCAGGGACTATTTCCTTGCTTTCTTTTCATAACTAGACCTTAACTGGGTGTATGACATATAGTAAGCATTTAGTAAATGCGTGTTGATTGATTGAGTGGATTGAGAAAATGGAGCTCATTTAAAGCAGTCAAATCCACTTGTTCATCTGTCCAGGGCTCTGATTCTCCCTGAGTCCTGTTGGTTCTATCATTTTTTATTATAAAGTACATTAATTTTAGAAAAGACAGAAGCCAAATAGAGCAATATAGAGAGTGGCTCCTCTTTCCCCTCCTGATGTACACCATCTGCCCTGCCCATGAGGGCTATCACTTTCACTTTCTTCTTCATATGCTAACTGTATCTTAGGGAAAACAAACAAGATCAACCAATTCAATTCAAAAAGCAAAAAAAAAAGAATCCCACCCAAAACCAACAGCCCCATCCCTAAACCCAAAGAACAAAACAGAATCTTCAAACAAAACAGAATAAAATAAAGATTTAAAAAATGACTCTAAAGCATTTTTCACAAACCTCAGGATGTCTGGAGCTTTATAAAACTTTCTTGATGTTGTTCTCAATGTCAGTTGCTACTCTTTTGTGTTTGCTCTTTCATTATGTGCTCTTTTTTCATCTTTTTTTCTGTCGCCTTTGCAAATTTGAGTTCCAGTTCCATAAGGAGCTACCATAGCCTCTTTAGGGACTTCTGTTGTTTAAGCTTTTCAGTCCTCTTCCTGACCCCATCTGGGGTGTTCTTGGCAAAGATATTGGAGTGGTTTGCCATTTCCTTTTCCAGTTCATATTACTTTAAAAACGGAAACCAACAGGGGTAAATGACCTTCCCAGGGTCACGCAGCTACTATTTAATCTCAGGAAGATGAGTCTTCCTGACTTCAGGCTCAGCACTCAATCCACTGCACCTAGCTGCCCTGCCTTATATAAATACGTACAAACATATATAGATACATATGTACACATATACTTTATCCTCCCTAGGTCAATCATAGTCTATGGAGAATATAGGAATTATATGACTAAAGAGCTCTCTAGGATAGCTTACTCATTTTACACAGGAAGAAACAGAAGCATAGAAAGGTTAAAAACTAAGACTGGCTCACAGAGGATGAAAGTAGCTGTGTTGAGTTTGGAACCCACGTTTTTTGACTTTACATCCAAAGATCTCTCCAGGATATCATGCAGCCTGAGACTGACCCTTATGAAATAATTATTCTTCACCTATATTCATTTGTTCATTAAGTACCTAATATATGCAAGGTTTTATGCTTGATTGGAGTCAGAAAGACCTAGGCTCAAGTCTGGTACCTGACATATACCAACCTCATGACCTTAGTCAAGTTTCTCGATCTCTCACTGCCCTGAGGAAACTCTAGGACTGTGAGCTGCAGAATGTTTGTCTATCTACATCTAAAAAAGGAAGTTCATCCCTTGGAGCTCCACATAGGACCAAAAAGGGAAAAATTATAGCTAAGAAAACTTAGTCTCAGAGAGGTAATGAATTTTCCTATAGACAGAGAAGGAACTTGAACCTAGGTCTTCCAGGTTGCCTCTAATTAGAACCTTCCAGAAGGCAAACCAGGGACATTTGACTCAATTGGAACTATTTGAAAATATAATTCAATGAAGCTCTTCTAAGTTATT
>JAQQSW010013728.1:0-12252 GCA_028646575.1 Pseudocheirus occidentalis
CCCCCCCTCTCTCCCCCTCTCGCTCTCTCTGTCTTTCTCTCTCTGTATATATATGCATATATTCACATATGCATTCATATATGTGTATTTATATATGCATACACATGTTTGTGTATTGCTATGTAGATATATAAACAGACATGTGTATTTACATATGCTTACACATCTGTATAGATATATACACATTGTGTTTGTGTATGTGTGCATTTATACATGTATACATATACATATGCTCTTATAAATCTATATACATATACAAGTACACATATATGTGTATGTTTGTGTGTATAGGTGTACGTGTGTATGTGTGTGTCTGTATACACACAATGCTTATATATTGATCCAGTGCTTAGTACAGTACCTGTCATGTAGTAGGTTCTTAGTAAATGTTGATTAATTGGTTGTATTGGCCATATAGCTCCTCTCTTCCAAAACCATTAGTGTCTCCCTATTTCCTACTGAATAAACATCAAACTCCTTAGCCTGGCATCCAAAGCCCCCACAATTTGTAGCCCTCTTGCCTTCCCAAACTTATCTTATATTTTTTTTCTCTAGACACTCAATGCCCCAGAGATACTAGAAAACTCTTTCCTCTGCATATCCTCTGAACTACCTCCCTTTGAAACAAATATTGGAATGCTTCCAATGCCTGGAATGCCCTGAGTTTGCATGCCAGCTCACTTTGCCATTATTTGCAAACTGTGTGACCTTGGACAAATCTCTTTGCCTGCTTGGGTCTCAATTTCCCAATCTCTGAAATGGGGAAACTCATGTTGGCACCACTTACTTGTTGAGAGGGAAGGTCTTTGTGAACTACAAATTGTTAGATAGATAGTAGCTAGTAGATTGGATCATTTATTTCAGTGTTCTTTCCTCTAGTGTTTCTACCAACATCTCTGCAGCTTCAGCTGCTGAGTCCTTGGACCTTCTTTAAAAGCCACCTGAAAGGCCAGCTCTTCCATGAAGTCTTTCCTGGTTGACAGCACCCTTCCCTCTTGGGCATCCCATGACCCTTTGGTTTTGCCTTGAATGCGTTTGTCATACAGTTATTTCACAATGTCATGAGTCTATGAAACTGCCCATGAGTATGGTTGAACAGAAATTAAAGGTGTATTTTCATTGAGGGACTCCTATCACTATTCAGTGGTGACATCAGAGGTGATCAGCTGGTTTGAGGTTCCCAGCATTTATTTCTCAAACTCTTTAGCTGTTTACTCCAAAATAAAAATGGCCAGCCCCTAGTTCTGTGAGTGACATTATGAGAGCAACAAAAATTTAAAGAGCTTATAATCTAGTAGAAGATAAAGGAACTGTAGAATCATAAAATATTAGAACTTAATGGTATGAAAAGTCGTCTAAAAATCCCACTCCTCAAAAATGATTGGATAATAATAACAGATGTACTGAGTGCACTTAGGGACCAGGGGGTGGTTATCCTGACTAGGCAGTGGACGCTAAACACATTCTTGTCAGTGTTTCATTCATTTGTTCGGTTCTTCATTCAGCAAATATTTCTGAGCATTTTTCCCCGCATTCCTGTGTTTCTTGCATTAATATGTGTTTCTCTGTCTGAGGGTGTGTGTATTTCCTGAGTGTTCAAAGTTGACACTACAGACAATGATATGCATGTGTAGGTGTGACTGAAAAGAATCCAGTGTGTGATGAACTCATCTTTTCCGCATTGTAAACAAGTGATGATTGTTCCCTGAATTAGTTAGCTTTGAGGAGAGGGTAAGTGCTAGGGCCTGAAAAGTCCTCAGTTCCATATATCTGTTATGGACCTCCTGTGTTCAGAACCCTGTCCTTGGAACAGTTCCTTTCCTTCAGTGAGCTTCTACTCCTCTAGGGGGAAATAACACAGGCACCAATAAGTCTAGCAGAGCACAGTAAGTGCATGAGACAGACAACATGGCACAGGAGATAGAAAGATGGCTTTGGAGTTAGAAGCTCTAGGCTCCAGTTTTCTGTCAAACACATATTGGTTGTGACCAGGGATGATTTCCTTAACTTTTCAATGTCCCAGGCAATTCTCTAAGATAATAAATCCTAGACTAGTTGCCTCTCTGTCAGTGAAGGGAATTACCATACAAGGAATTGCCCAAGCTGATGAAATCTCAGGTCCAGATATCCATTACTTCATATTCTCTCCAAGTGCATTATATAGGGGCAAATAAGTAGTGTGCAAAGTCATTTTCAACTAGGGGATAAGGGGGTAGCCTAGAAGTCTTCCTAGAGGGGATACAAGTTAGAATTTAAAGGATGGGAGAATGTGGGCAGGGGAAATAATAAGCTGGGAATGGGGTCAACCGTCTTCCTAGAGGGGACATGAGTTAGGATTTAAAGGCTAGGGGGATGGGAGGGGAGGGCTTCCAGGGACAGGGGACAGAATGAGCTGGGAATGGGGTCAGCAGTCTGACATGGTACTGGACATGCTCTGAATGTGTAACCATTGTGCCCTAGAGAACAGAGCATTTCTAGAGGAGCAGGCAGAAGCCATCCAGAATGTATCTATTGAAGCATCTGTCCATGTGCTCAGAACTGAACCTGAGCACAGTCATAAGTGAGCAGAATTGTAATCAGAACCTATTTCTTGGGCTATTAGTGTATTAGATAAAGCCACCAGACATAACTGATGGAGCTACTATACCCTAAGTTATCAAATCATAGACCCAGGGCTAGAAGGGGCCTCAGAGGCCCTCGTTTCACAGAAGAAGAAACTGAGGCCCAAAGAGTTTAAAGTGGTTTGTTCAAAGTCACACAGGTAAAAAAAAAACATAAGTAGAATTCCAACTTGGGTCCTGTGAATTCAGAGCCAGTGTTCTTTCCACTGTACTAGGCTGCCTCTTATCATTCCTAGCTCCCAAGAAAGAGGAAGAGGACATAAATGATGAAGAAGCAGGAGGGGCTGTGTCCAACACACAATGCTCAGTCAGACCACCAGAGCACAGATTGAATATGACAAGTTGTCAGTTGCTATCTGGGTCTGGCTGAAGGAATTGGAAAAGGCTTCATTGACCTAAGCCTTGACTGAAGAGAAGGATTTCTACAGGCTAGATTACGAGGAAAGGCATTCCAGGACTAATCCCTGTCTCAAGCAGGCTCCTTGCCGCAGCTTCCCTTCTCTTGCATTTTTCTAACCTTGTTCCATGGGGACTCATAGCCCCTCGCTTCTCTGCCTTAAAACCTTTTGCTTTCAGACTCAGAATTAGCTTCCCTCCATGGACCTATTACCTCTATGGAATTCTGACTCTGACATCAGAACTGTGCCTTAGATCTCACCTTGGCACTTGCTTCTTTCCCCCCAGGTCTTTTTATTCCTTTCAGGCCAGTTAATCACCACTTTCTCCCAATACGTGCCTGCAGCATTTGCTAGCTTGGACTTCCTGGCCTGCTGCAGTATCTCTGGCTTTGCCAGTGCCCTGTTTGGATACCTCACCTGGTTATCTCTGATTACAGTGCATCCACCTGTCCTAAGCCTCCCAGCTTCCCAAGTGTTTGCTGCCTTCCTCGAAGTGATTCTGCTATCTCTAAACCACCGGTTTAACCTTGGCCTGGATCCAGGAAACACACAGGCTCTATCAGCTTCTGCCAGCATCTTTTCCCCTCTTTCTGTCATATATAACTGTTCCTATTCACAAGGGCCTTGGCAGTTAACCATAATGACTATAGAATTCCAGCGCCTCAGCCGTACACCTTGTATGGCTGTTCCTGCTGGCTAGATTGACAGCGCAGGTGAAGATAGTAGTAATACCAGAGGGCGTTGATAAAGCTCATTGAGGTTGGGGAAGTGCTATACAAACGTCATCTCATTCAATCCTCATGACAACCTTGGGAGGTGGGTGCTATCATTACCCCTGTTTTACAGATGAGGAAACTGAGGCAAACAGAGGTGACTTGTCCAGGGTCACACAGCTAGTAAGTGTCTGGGGTTGGATTTCAACTCGGATCTTCCCGATCCCATGTCTGTTGCTTAATCTACTGTGCCATCTAGCTGCTTATAAGAGGGAGGAGATTAGGAATGTCGTGTTGTTCGGTTGTTTCAGTCGTGCCTGATTCTTTGTGACCCCTTTGGGGGTTTTCTTGGCAAAGATACTAAAGTGGTTTGCCATTTGCTTCGGCTTATTTTACAGATGAGGAAACTGAGGCAAATAGAGCTAAGTGACTTGCTCAGGGTCACACAACTAGTGTCTGAGCTAGATTTGAACTCGGGAAGATGAGTTTTCCTCACTCTAGGCCAGGCTTTCTTTACACTGTGCTTCCTAGATGTCTCACTAGGGATGAAGAAATATATATTCCAGGAGCTGTAGCATGTCTAAAGGAAGCCAGTCAAGATGGTGAATATATTGGGAGATATGCAATACAAGGACTATGTGAAGGAAATTGGAGGTTGGGTAGCCAGCAGAAGAGAACATTTAGGTGGAATATTGTGACAATCTTCAGCCACCTAAAGGGTCATCGTCTAGAACAATGATTTTCAACCTGTGGGTTGTGACCCCTTTGGGGGTCAAACAACCCTTTCACAGGGGTCGCCTAAGATCAATGGAAAACACATACTTCTGATGGTCTTAGGAACCAAGACACTGCTCCTCTATCCATCTCCAGGTGGGTCCACCCACATGCAGATACACCCACATATGAATCTTAAAGGGTCACTACATTAGGAAGGTTGAGAACCACTGTTCTAGAAGGTCTAGACTTGTTCTGTTTGAGCCTAGAGGACAAAATTAGGAGGAACAAGAAGTTACAAAGAAACAGTTTTTATCTCAGTATAAGGGGAAACTGCCTAATAATTAGTTGTCCAAAAGTAGCATGAGCTGCCCCCAGAGGCTGTGGGCTCCCCATCACTAGAGGTCTTCAAGAAGGTTGGGTGACTACTTGATGAGTGAAGTAGAAGCCATCTTACTACTGGTCTAGGATTAGACTTAATGAACTCTATTGTCTTTTGACACTGAGTTCCTTGGAGGGCTCCAGTAGGTCACATGTTGAGAACTATTGCTCTTACTAACAAGAGATCTCATGTCCCTGGAACTTCCCATTTGGAAGAGACCTTGAAGACTGTCGAATTCAACATCCACATATATTTTTACAAGTGAGAAAACTGAGGCCCAGAGGGAATATATGACCCACTTAAGGGCTGAAGGCCCTATGGGTGTTTAACTTGGAGAAGAGCTGGCTCAGTAGGGCCATGACAGCTGTGGGATGTCATGTGGGAGAGGCCTTGTTCAGCATGGCCTCCAAGGGCAAGACTAGGAAAGACTGAGGGAAGCTACAAAGAGATGCATTTAGGCTTGATGTCAGGAGAAATTCCGCAAAGGCTTAGCCTCTGTAGAAGAGGCATGAGCTGCCTGTTATTATAAATAATAACAATAATTAATAATAATTATAATAGCTAAAAGTACTTTACTGTCTACAAAGGGCTTAACATATGTTATTTCATTTGATCCTAACAACACCCTTGAGAGGAGGGTGCTTTCATTATCCTACTTTACAGTGGAGGAAACTGAGTCAGGTCCCTGCATGCTCTGGCATTCTGTGATTCTGAGGAGCTGAGTTTTGAACTCAGGTCTTCTGGCAGGTTCTTTCCACTAGAGTCTACTGGCCTCTCTGTAGCACTCTCAGTTCACCAGCCAGGTAGTCGGAAGGCCAGAGCTAAGTCGGATCTATATTTGGTTTTGAGGGAGATATCTTTAGGGACTGTCTCTTCATTCCTAACAATTAGGTACCATTAGTGCCTGGCAGGCCAGGGGTGTTTTGTAAATAATTGTACTTGGACACATTTATTGCTCAGTTATTTTAATCACATTTAATAAATAAAAAGTGAAATGAACAATAAGAGGTGATGTTCTAGTTGCATAATAACCACCTGCAGCCTTCACGGGCTGCCACTGGGCATGGTTGGCAGCATAAACTGAAACATGCCACCTCAGGCACAGAACCAGCCTGGATAGAAATCCATGGATGTGTGCAAAATGACTCATTCCAAGTGCTGCCACAAACAAATGAAGCCACAGTCAATAGCCTCGGTGCGCTGGGTGGCAGAGCCCTAATACTGCAAAACACAGATCTGTATGCATGATGAGAAAGAGATAGAGGGAGGGAGGGAAGGAAGGAAGGAGGGAAGGAAGGAAGGAAGGAAGGAAGGAAGGAAGGAAGGAAGGAAGGAAGGAAGGAAGGAAGGAATTGACAGGTTAATTATTATTTCTGTACTATATTTCTAACCTTAGTACTTCAAGAATCTTTCATCTTTCACTCTTCACACTCCTCCTTCCCCTGACCCCAAGCAATGCTTCTACCAACCCTCTATAGCTTAGCTACTGGTGTTCAAGAGTTGCTATGATTAAAAACAAAACCTCTGTACACCCCTGTAGAACACTTGGTGGCCAGCCTCTCTGAACTTAACTAGGCTGACCATTGAAGACTTTCTATTTTGAAGGCTTTCCCTGGTCAGCATACTACAGCAGCTCCCTATTACCATGAGTCAAATTTCAGATCTACTGTTGGTCATGTCCCCACCTAGTCCCTTCCTGCACCTCAAGTCTTTGTACCATTTATTTCCCTCCACACATTCTGCAGTACAGCAGGCCTGCCCCCTTTGTTGTTCAGTACATGTGACTCTCCATCTCCCATCCCCATGCCTTTGCATTGGCTGTATCCCATGCCTGGAATGTTCTGCCTCTTCACCTCCACCTTTACCTCTTAATTTCCTTGACTTGCTCAAAGACTTACTTTGAATCCCACTCTCTACAAGAGACCTTCCTCAGTCTCCTGGCTTCTACTCCCTTTACCTTATCAGATTCCTTCCCATCTATTCTATATATAATCATGTATGTGCAGTTTTTACATTAGATTTTGAGCTCCTGGAAGGCAAGGACAATGTTGTTTATTTTTCCTTTGTATCCAAACCCTTAGCACAGTGCCTGACATCTAGGAAGCACTTAATAGGTGCTTGTTGTTTGATGAATTAGTTAAGCACCTACTGTGTGCCAGACATTGTGGTAAGAGCAGTGACAACAAAATAAAAAATGAACAGTCTTTGCCCTTGAAGAGCTTTCACTGAAAAGGTTGTATGCATGCCCCAACCAAAGGACTTTGCACATAGTAGGTACTGTTAGCAAGGACTGTGTACATGCTGAGTGCAGCCTGAGGCAGTTGACCTTCCCTTTATGCCGTTCCACATTTTATTTGAAATTTTACTTATTTGTATAGGTAGTGCAATGAATGGAACAGGCGACCTGGAATCAGGAAGACAAGTCTTCCTGAGTTCAAATCTGGCCTCAGACTCTTACTGGCTGTGTGACCCTGGGCAAGTCACTTTACCCTGTTTGCCTCAGTTTCCTCATCTGTAAAGTCAAATGGAGAAGGAAAATGGCAAAACCACTCCAGTATCTTTGCCAAGAAAATCCCAAATGGGCTCACAAAGAGTTGGACACAATTTAAAACAACTGAACAGCAACAAAAACAACAAAGTCTAGTATTATAACATAATAGATATATAACATATGTATATATATATATATATAATACATTTAAGGCACATATATAACTAAATAAAATCCCAAAGAGAACATGGAAATGCTCCCTCTATCTTGTCTAACAACTCTAAATGTTTGATGCTATTGTTTGCCTGATTCGAGAGATTGACAATTAAATTACTTCTTCAGCTTGTGGCTCTGGTAGGATATGAAACCAGGTCTTCTTGAGGCCAAGTCCAACACTATCTGCCACCCCTACCTGCCTCTCAGTACCGCAGTGGGAAGGAGCTTAGAGGTCATCTAGTCTACCTTGTACCTCAACAAAAACACATACAGAGACACACACACACTACTGCCCCCCCATTCCTCTCTTGACTAGTGGTCACCCAAAAGGAAATGGTAGACTGAGGTGGATCTAAAATTCCACATGCCCTGAGAGGGGTAAACTAGGAGCAGTGGGTTAAGGTTTGTTAAGACGCAGGTGTCAGATCAAAGAAGAACTTAGCAATGTTCCAAGCTGTACAAATGTGGCATGAGCCGTCTCCTGGAGTGTCCCCCTCACAAGAGGCCCCCAATCAAAAGATGGTTTCTTGTCAGAGATACTGTGGGTAGAATTCTCACTGGGCTCAGTGATTTCTGAGGTCCCTTCCACCAGTGGATCTAGAATCTCATGATTCTGTGATTGTGCATGTCTACAGGCTCTAAGCATATGGTAATATTGGTGCTCTTAAACGAATTCATCCTTTTTCTAGTGTTGGAAGATATAGGGGTTGCTTTGTTTTTCTGAACATACTGTCTGATTGGTTTTGGTTGGGGGGAGGCACAGGTGGCATGAGATTGTGCGAAATTGCAGTTCAACAGGAATGATGACGACAGAAATATGAATAGCAAATGAAGCCAAATTATATTCATTGATTTTACACTGACTATTAACTAAGTTGGTAAAGGAGAAAATAGCGATTTCACCCTTTCGAGTCTGAAATTGGGGTTATTTGGTTGCTTCTGAATATGCTATATTTAGGTTTCAGTTCAATCAGGTATAATTAGAGAATGTAATCATAAATCTAACCTTACTTGTGTGTTTGTGTGTGTGTGTGTGGTGTATATATATATATGTATATATATATATAATGTTTACATTGCAAAGGCTTTTAAAGATGTTTGAGTTTCTATAAACTCCCAAGTGAGCATTGTTAACCAAGTCACAGATGACAAAGTCACAAAGCTAGGGTAACCAGCAAGTCACTTGCCCTCATCAAGCCTCAATTTTCCCTTCTACCAAATGGGGATAATAATATTTATTCTCTTACCACCAACTTCATAGGGTTGTTATACAGAAAATATTGTATTTGTTTCAACCTGAAAATACCACATTCAGTTGAATTCAGTTTAAGATGTATTTCTTAAGGTATTGGCTCAGTAAATGTTTCAGAAAACTCCTAAGTAGGTAAAACTAATTAGTACACTGATGATTAGGTTACTGACCTCAGTAAGCAGTACATTGAAATGTAGAAAAGATGAGCAACATGATACATGGAAAGAACTCTGGATTTAGAGTCAGAAGATCTGAATTCCAGTCCTAATCCTTCCATGAAATAGCTTTGTGACCTTGGGTCACTCCTTTTCTGATCCTCAGTTTCTCATCTGTAAAATGGGAACAATGACATTTCTACTCACTCTATCACAGAGATGTTGTAGAGCAAGTAGTCAACAAAGTTTAAAGTATCAACTCCATATGAGTGATTAGTTTTGCAGAATATGTACCAGCTCATTTTCAGGCAGCTAGGTAGCCTGGAGTCAGAAAGACTCATCTTCCTGAGTTCAAATCTGGCCTTAGACACTTACTAGTTGTGTGACCCTGAGTAAGTCACTTAACCCTGTTAACCATCTTTAAAATGAGCTAGAGAAGGAAATGGCAAACCATTCCAGTACCATTGCCAATAAAAGCCCAAATCAAGCCACTAACTAAAAACTCAACTCAATGCACAGTTTGGTGAATTTAGAAGTAGTTGCGAAACCCAAACCAAAGAATATTGTTTAATCAAAATGAATTGATGTCAACCTGGAAGGTCTCAAATGGTTACCAGAAAATTCTGCCCTTGACTCTGTGCTGCTCTTCAACATTTTTATCAATAAGTAGGATGATGGCGGTGGTGGTGACAATGATAAAGATAAAAGTATCCTAACAGAAAGGCTATAAAATATCAAAGAAACACAAGGCCCTTCACCCCGAGAAAATATGGAAATCCTAACTTCTTTTACAAAAAGAAGGAAGAGGATTGATGGCTATTTTAGGAGCACATGACAAACAGGTTAAAAATCTACAGAAATACTTTTGGAACAAGTCAATATTTTACTTCAATAACAAGTGTACATTGGGAATGCAGCATGGGCCTGAAAGGGGTTTACCACCAGATGGAGCCTGTGGAATGATTAAGATCCAAGAATAGAGACAGAGCTCCCTCTGTGGGTGACACTCACATTGAACTCAGTGTCAGCAAAGGATCATCAATTAAATAGAGGTAGGAGACGGAAACTGCAAGCATTTATTAATCACCTACTCTGTACCTTCTAAGAACCTACTAAGTATCTACCTACTAAGTACCTACACTATGCTATACACTTTATGACTGTCATCATCTCACTTGATACTTGCAGCAACTCACTGAGTTGGATGCTATTATGATCCCCACTTTACAAGTGAGGAAACTGGGGCAGATAGTTTAAGTGACTTTGCTGGGGTCGCACAGCTAGAAAGTATTTAAGATTGGATTTGAACTCAAGTCTTTCCCACTCCAGTGCTATCCATGACACCATCCAGCTTCCTCGAAGAAATTACTGGGTCATATAGCTTTGTTTGTGAACATAGAGGAGTGAGAGCAACTGATAATCTGATAAATGGTTAATCTGATAAATTGATAATCAGCCCATTGCCACCAGAAATTACAGAAAGGGTGTCATTAAGAAGCCCACACTTATTGATCATTGACAATAATGCAAGGAAATGGTAGAAACTGTGCAACATATAACTGTAAACTATAGAAATTTAGCATTACTGAATACCTAGCAAGACACTGCATAGTGACTTAAAACCTTACATTAGTAACTCACCATCTTTCATGGAATAACATTTGACAAAATCCCCATCTTACAAATACAGACCTTAAAATATCCTGGAGAACTTAATCAATAAATTGTGCTGGAACTGCAATGTTATCCAAAATTACCCAAAGTTAACATTGACTCATAAAAACTTAAGAATAATTTTTATTTATATGACTATACAAAATATTCATAATTTTACAAGCTACATGTATTCAAAAACTTTCAAAATGTAGAGACCAAGCAGACAAGATTTAAATTGTATGAGAATGAGAGGAAGTGCATATCATCCCTGTTATGGTGTCTGCTGGAGAGGCACTGATGATTATTTCAGGAGCATTCAGAAGATGAGTTTGCATACTATTAGTTTGTTATTGTTTGGTCATTTCATTCATATATGACTCTTTGTGACCCCGTTTGGAGTTTTCTCAGCAGAGATACCAACGTGATTTACCATTTCCTTCTCCAGCTCATTTTACAGATGAGGAAACAGAGGCAAACAGGATTAAGTGACTTGCACAGTCACATGGCTATTAAGTGCCTAAGGCCATATTTGAACTTAGGGAAATGAGTGTTCCTGACTTCAGTCCTGGCACTCTATCCACTAAGCCACCTAGCTGCCCAGTTTTATTTAATTATAAAAAACAATTATTTCATCTACTTGTGCAATAGTTCATAGAACATTAAAGTGTAACAAAAAATAGTAGAAGGATAGACATTTCAAGGCTGTTTCTATCTCTCTATAGAACAATAGAAAAAGAATTATTTTAACTACTAAAACCTGGCATTTATTTAGCATTTGAATGTTTACAAAATGATTTGTGTATTATGTAATTTGATCCTCACCCCAACCCTCTGGGTAGGTGTTATAATCTCCATTTTATGGAGACATAGAAGGCATGGTTGTCAGATAGTCAAATATCATAAAGCTCTGCATGATCCAGGGCTATTTTAGATATCTCATTAGTTCATCCATTCAGTACCCCAATTTTTGAGTGCCTAATTTTAGCAGGGTCAAGTGGGAGATTCTGTGTAAGACAATAATAGCAATAATCCTCTGCTATTATCTGCTGGTGTCTTACTGTGATATAGAGGTACCCCTGGGATCTTGAAGGATGTGCCTGGGAACACAGGGCCAGATGTATGTCCCAAGCTTTTGAGTAAAGAAGTGATATGCCTATCATCTGATGATCAGTCTAATTGAGTTCAGGAAAGCTCATTGTGCACCATGGTTTGATTTGGTTTGGTTATTGGCCACACCAACTCATTAAACTATCTGCTCAATGAAAAAGGAAGCGGGTATTAACAGGGAGGGAGAGAGCTCTTCAGGGGAGACTTCCTGAAGGAGGTGGCATTGGAGATCTTTGCGTCTTATGAAAATCTGATTTTATGACTCTATCTATTTCCATAAAACCCAGTAAATGTGCCTGCTTAGCAGTCACCAACTTCATATTAGTGGGACAAATAGCCACCCTCAACAATTTGGTGAACTCTGGGGGATCCTACTGTTGAGCTAAAAATAAATCATGGGGGAGGGAAGGGGGTGGAGCCAAAATGGTGGTGTAGAAGCAGCAAGGTCCTGCAGCTCCCACACAGCCACCCTAAACACCCATGAAATATGACTCTGGACAAAGTCTAGGACTCTAAAACTCACAAAAATACAGAAAACACATCTCTC
>JAQQSW010013729.1:0-12252 GCA_028646575.1 Pseudocheirus occidentalis
CCGCTCCATGCTTTGGTCTTTTTTGTCCATAAAAAAGGATTCTAGGGTTTTACTGCTGTTGCTAGCTTGCTTCCTTTTTCTCATGTTGGCCAGTCTATTAATTGCTTGGTTTTTTAGCTCTGTGGAACTCTGCTTCCTGGAGGGGGAAAGCTCTGTCCCAAATCACTGGGGCCCTCACAACTGACGGAGCTCTTAGTGGGTGCTGCAGCCCCACCTCCCAGCCTTGGCTCACTGAAAGTGCACCCCAGGACCACCACTGAAGACTACAATCCAGATCCAGGCCACTCAACGCAAGAGCCCTTGGCCCCAATGGATCGCATCAGCCCCCCTGCTATCTGCAGGCCGAGGACTCTGAAGTAGCCCAGTGGGGGCTGCTGCAGCTCTCAGCCATTCCTGCTGGTACAGCCGCCTCCCACTGCTTCCTTGCCCTGGGAGCAGTTTGGCCAGACTTGCTCTTTTCTTCCCCAGTTAGCAAAATCCACTGACCTTTCTCTTTGCCTTTTTTTCTTCTGGTCTGATAAATGTGGTAACTGTGCCTCCAGTGCAGCCGATCTGCTCTCCTATAGACGCGGTTCCCACCGGATGCCTCAGGGCTTGACCCGGCCGAGGTTTCCGCCGCGGGTACCAGACTGCTACGAAGAGCCCCGCCTGCTGCGCTGCCTGTAGCAACAGATGTGCTTTCTGTCTTGTGGAAAGTTTTGGAGCTTGAAAATCTGTTTAGCGTCCCATTTTATGAGTTTTTTAGCGTGTTTGTGTGGGAGCTGTGGTGCTTTGCTGCTTCTATGCCGCCATCTTGGCTCCGCCGCTCCTCCTCATTGGCTTTTTAAGTTTCTTTTGCCATTTGAGTTAATCCGTTTTTTAAGGTGTTATTTTTGTCAGTATTTTTTTGGGTCTCCTTTAGCAGTCGTTGACTTGCTTTTCATTATTTTCTTGCATCATTCTCATTTCTCTTCCCACTTTTTCCTCCACTTCTCTTACTTGATTTTGAAAATCCTTGAGCTCCTCCATGGCTTGTGATTGGTTCATATTTTTCTTGGAAACTTTTGATGCAGGAGTTTTGACTTTGTTGTCTTTTTTTGGTTCCATGTTTTGATTCCCCAAAAAGGATTCTATAGTCTGATTTCTCATCCTCTGATCATCTTGCCAGTCAGTTACTTGACTTTTGAGCTCTTTTACATGGTAGAACTCTGCTTCCAGAGTGGAGAGAGCTGTGTCCCAAATTCCTGGGGTTTTCACAGTTGTTGTCAGAGCTGTTGTATGAACTGTGAGTAGGGTGCCCTCTCTACAGTTACTACAAGGTCTGGCACACTGGCATTTCTTATCCCAGGACCACCACCCAAGACTACAACCCAGATCCAAGCAGGTCAAAGCAAGAGCCATTACTCTCTGAATGGTTGCTTTGTCCCCCTACAATCTGCAGGCAGGATTTCCAGAGGTGCAGCCTCTGCCCCAGCTCTTCCATCACTTATTCCAACAGAGTTCCCCACTAATCTTTTACTTTCTCTTTGGCGTTTATGAGTTTAGAGGTATGGAAACTGCCACAGCTGCCAGTGACTCACTCTGGCTGGTCTGGGTCGCAGATCCGGGTCTCCTTGGGTCTCGGACCACATGGCTCATGTGGGACTGTGCTCAGCTCTCAACTTGGTATGATAGACCCTTCCTGTCAGCCTGCCAGGCTGTCTTCAGTGGGAGATTTGTTTCTTGTGGTCACTTTGTGGGTTCTGTAGCTCTAAAATTTGTTTAGAGTCATATTTTACAGGTATAGAAGGTGGGCGGTGTGGGAGCTTATTCAAGTTCCTGCTTTTTCTTCTTATCTTGGCTCTTCCCAGCTGTTTCTTCTTTACAACTGTGGTAGGAACAATATTTTTAAAAGAATGGAAAATCCTTGCCAGATAGACTGAGCTAGTTTTCTCCTAAAAGACAGTGAAACTGTCCTGGAGATTTAATTTGTTCGGAGGACTTAGGCCCAAACAGTGGATATAGCTTCCTGGTTGACTCAGTATAAAAGCCCAGAGCAGGAGGAATTGGAAATCCTCAGCTGTAACCTCATTCTTCTGACTAGATGCTAATACTGGACCAAATTCAAAGACTGGAGAACTGTGCCCAATTTAATCAGTACTGTATCCTTTCTGAATATCTTTGCTGTTAAGTAAATTTGTTTTATGTTAATGTTAGATGGTGAGGGCCTCGTTTTATTCTAATTCCAATCTTAAGCCATCAGACCAGCCTGATTTAGGCCTGACTCGCTCTTTTATTGATGGAGAAATTGAAGATAAGAAAGTTTAAACGATTTGTTCATGATCACATAGCTACTAAATGTCAGAGGCAGAATTTGAACTGTTAAGAGTTTGACTTTTTGTCGTGTCCACTAAGTTAAGAAGGATTAGGGTTTCAACCTAGATTCACTAACTATAAATTCAATATTCTTTCTACTACATTTTGTTTGTGGAATGTGGTTCTGAGAACTTAAGAGAAGGTGTACTCTGGATAATACATATGCATCATGCTACCCTAATTACAGAATTGAGCAGAACCCAATGAAATAGATACTTCTTGAATGCTTGTGTTCTTACCCAGCAATACCCTGCTTCCTCCCTTTCAAGGTGGTTCTACAACTCTCTTCCCATTTGTTCGTGGGCTTAGAATGCATTCTTCTTCCTCTATCCTCCTTTTGAAAGACTACTAATACTTTAAAATCCAGCCCAAATACCATTTCCCCCACAAAAAACTTGAGACCATGCATAATGTTGTGTACCTCTTAAATATTAATATTTCAGTGAATCTGTAAGTTTACTATGTGAGTACTCCTAATGTTGGTTCAGATGTCATTCTTTCTAGGCATTCTTATTCTTTTTTAAAATTTTCCTATTTTACTTATTTGTTTGTTTTTGCTTTTTGGAGGGGCAATTGGGGTTAAGTGACTTGCCCAAGGTCACATGGCTAGTAAGTGTTAAGTGTTTGAGATCAGATTTGAACTCAGGTCCTCCTGACTCCAGGGCTGGTGCTCTATGCACTGCGTCACCTAGCCGCCCCTAGTCATTCTTATTCCATGTGATTGTTGTTCATGTCTTTCTGATGATCTTTCATAAAGGATCTCCTCAGCATTCCTTAATTTCTTTTAACATTTTTTTGGTTGCTTGTGCAACGCTTGAACTATTTATCTGTTTTCTCTCATGTTTGCTACATAATCAGTTTACCTCCTTTTCCCATCACACATCCTTGGTAATGTCTTTTACACAACTTCATGTCTATGTTGTTGTTGGTAATATGTTGCAGCCTGGTTGTATCTACAGTTTATCTTCCCATCGACATTTTGTGTCACTTACAATTTTGATTTTTCTAAGATGTTTTCTGTCACTTCAGTCTCTATATAGAATAACTTGGGGATTATTGGTGTTTTTTGGGATCGTTGAAAGTATGACTTATTTTCCCAAAAGCTGTCCAACACAGTTTTGTTCCTACTATTAATTTCTGGGCCCAGCTCATTGTCCGTATGCAGTGTCTGTTCACGATAAATACATAGACCCACTGTTTGTTCACTTGCCAATATTAATCCATCTGCAGTTTTTTATCTTCCTTGTTTCCACATGTAGTCGGTTAGGCTAGTCTCTTTTGAAGGACCTTTGGAGGTTTTGTTAACATTTTGGGGCTTAGTGAAATTAGTACAGTTCCCTCAGAACTTGGAAAATCTTACTATTATGTATTAGATATTTTGAAGATATTTAGATCATTTTTCTATTTTGATTCTACTTTGGACGTTGTATATGTCATTGTTTGTGATACTGGTGAATGCACCTTAAATTAACAAATCTCTACTGTGTTTTTCTTGATGTTGATATTCAGATTATTGAAGAAAGTTATATACCATTTTAATATCTGTTATGGAATCTTATATGACCTTAACATATGTATATTGGACACCTTAGTAAAGGAACTGTTTGAGGGAAGCCTGTTTCACAGTGTCAAATGCTTTTCAAATAATCAATAAAAAATAGACTTCAGGAGTAGTTTATATTCTTTTTTTTTTTTTTTTTTTTTTTTTTGCTTTTTGGAGGGCAGTTGGGGTTAAGTAACTTGCCCAAGGTCACACGGCTAGTTTTTTGTGTTAAGTGTCTGAGGCCGGATTTGAACTCAGGTACTCCTGACTCCAGGGCCGGTGCTCTATTCACTGCGCCACCTAGCCGCCCCAGTTTATATTCTTTATACCACTTCAGTGTTGTGGCTATGAAGATGTGATCTGGACCTAATAATCAATATATTCTGTGTTCCAGCTGTACTGGCCTACTTGCTGTTTCTGCACATTATACGTTTCCTGTGTTTGTGCCTTTGTACAGGCTTTTTTCCATGCCTGGAATGCTCTCTTTCCTCATCTGACTCTTAGCGTTTCTAGATTCTTTGAAGATTCAGCTCAAATTCCGTCTTCTGCAGGAGGACTTTCCTATCCACCTCTCCTCATACCTGATGCCTTCTCTGCCCTTTCCACCCCCCTTCCTCCAGATTGCCCATCTGGTTGTTCTCCCTGCCACAAGTCTGTCTTCTCGCCAATCTATTCTCCACTCCACTCTCAAAACTGAGATTCCTAAAGTGCGTGCCTAATCACATGTCTTCCCCTTACCCCCTAATTCACTTAACTCCATTGGCTCTAGGATCAAATTTTTTGACATTCAGAGCTCTTCATAACTTCTCCCATCCCTACCTTTCCAGGTTTCTTACACCTTACATCCATGTACTCCACACTTCATTGAGACTGGCTTCCTTGTTATTCCTCCCATTAAACAAACACTCTCATCTCTCAGCTCTGGGAATTTTCACTGGCTATCTCATGACTGGAAGGCTCTTCCTCCTCATCTTCCTCCTGGCTTCTCTGGCTTCCTTAAAGTCCCTGCTAAAATCTAGCTTTCTACAGGGATGCCTTCCTGGTCTCTCTTAATTCTGCTACTTTTCCTCTGATGATAAGCACAGTGCCTGGCACATAGTAGGCACTTAATAAATGTTTATTAACTGACATCTGTTTTATACCTATTTTGTATGGATCTCATTATGATGTGTGGGTTTTTTTTTTGTGAAGGGGGAAGGCAAGGCAGTTGGGGTTATATGACTTGCCCAAGTTCACACAGCTAGTAAGTGTCAAGTGTCTGAGGTTGAATTTGAGCTCATGTCCTCCTCACTCCAGGGCCTGTGCTCTATTCACTGTGCCACCTAGCTGCCCCATGATGTGTGTTCTTTAAAGGCAAGGACTGTTTTTGTCTTCTTTTGTATCCCTACTTAATATAGTGTCTTGACATATAATAAGCACTTCACAAATTCTTGGTGATATAAAAATATAGACTAAAATATTAGCAAAGAAGCTAATAATTTTCATTATCTGCTTCTGTCCCCACCATTGCAAATCACGCAGTGTCAATGTCTTATAACTTTAAAACCAGTATTCTTCCTCTCACACTATCATTTTTGGCATTTAAAAAAAACCAAAAGTGGACTTAGTTGCACAAATATTCTCAGGAAATCATTCACAGTAACCAGGTTATTTATACCTGGTTTACATTTATACCTTTATATTTATACATTATGCATTTACACCAAAATGTGCTTTTCTGTAAAAGAAATTTTCTGCAAAATTAGTCAGCAAGCATTTTACAAATATTTATTATTTGTCAGGCACTCTGCTAAACACTGAGAATATAAATTCAGCACAAGTAGAAAGTTCCTGCTCTCAAGAAGCTTATATTGTGAATAAAATAAGTTTTTAGAATAATACTTTTCTCAATTACATGTTAAAACAATTTTTAGCATTAAAAAAAAGTTTTGATTTCCAAATTTTGTCACTTCCTCTCTTCCTCGCCTATTCCTTCCTGAGATGGTAAGCCATCTGATATAGGTTATATATGTGCAGTCATGTAATAAAACATTTCTGTTTTTGTCATTTTGTACAAAAAGACTTGAACAAGAAATAAAGAAAGGGGTATGACAGAGAGAGTGTTTCAGTCTATATTTAGATAATATCAGTTTTTTCTCAGGAGGTAGATAGCATTTTTCATCATGAATACTTTGGGATTGTCTTGTATCATTATGTTGCTGAGAATAGCTAAATCGCCATCATACAGTATTGCTGTTACTGTGTATAACGTTTTCCTGCATCTGCTTGCTTTAGTTTGCATCAGTTCATGCAAGTCTTTCCAGGTTTTTCTGAAGTCATCCTGCTTGTCATTTCTTATAGCACAATATTCTGTCACAATCATATACGACAAGTTGTTCAGCCATTCCCCAATTGATGGGCATCCTCTCTATTTCCAATTTTTAAAAAAGTTTCCTTTTAAATAGTGTTTTATTTTTTACAATTATACACAAAGACAATTTTTCACATTCATTCTTTAATAAAATTTTGAATTCCAAATTTTCTCCCTCCCTCTCCTTCCTTCCTAAGATGGTAAACAATTAGATATGTTATATAGGTGCAATTGTGTAAATTCTGTGTAGTGAAAGTGTAATTTCCACGGTGTAATTCTGTATTGTAAAAGAAGAAACAAAAGGAAAAAACTACCAAAAGCAGTGAAAATAGTAACCTTCAGTCTGTGTTCAGACTCCATCATTTCTTTCTTTGGATGTGGATAACATTTTCCATCACGAATCATTTGTAATTGTCTTGGATCATTGTATTGCTGAGAAGAGTTAAGTCGTTCATAGTTGATTATCTCACAGTGTTGCTGTTACTGTGCATGGTGTTCTCCTGGTTCTGCTCACTTCACTTTGTTAGTTGTTGTAGGTCTAAGATATTCTGATCAGTTTCCCATTCTTGGCCACCACAGAAATAGCTACTATAAATAGATGAAATATTTTTAAACAACATTTTTGAATTCTTTCCTTCCTTTTCCCTCTCGCACCCATTCAGAAAGCAAGAAAAAGTTACAAATATGTGTAGTCATGCAAAACAAATAGGAGTTTATATTTTATTGGGGAAGACAAGGAAACTGGAAAGCTGGGGAGTGGAAATGATAGAGAAAGTTTGGAGTGCAGCCTGGAGAGGGATGAAAATGTGGCTGGCCTGAACTCCTTAAATAAGAGCCATCCAACCAGGAGATGCTGCAGGGCTCAAGGGTTACTTCCTCTGTGGGAATTCCTGGGCTGGAGTGAGCTTCCAAAGTTGAAGAGTTTTCTGGGGCATGGTAGAGAAAATCCCTAGTCAACCTCCAGAGAAATGAAGACTTGCACAAGCTTGCCTTCTCAAACAGTTTTGAGTGAGGAGATCCTTAGTGAATTAATACACCATTTCCATAAAGATTTTATATCGAAATGATAAAGCAGGCATATCTCAGTAGTGGCTGGCATCTTCTTGGTCATTTTTTTTTAACTTTATTTTTTTCTGATTTGTAGATTGTTAAAATTGATCCTTGAATTCCTTTTAAGGAGAGGCAATGCGTTGTAATGGACAGAGTGCCGAACTTAGTCAGGAAGGCCAGTTTCAAATACTGCTTCTGATCCTTCCTAGGCTATGACTTGGATAAGTTGTTTAATTAATCTGAGCCTCATTTTCTTCTGAAAAGGTGTATAATAATAGACGTACCTACTTCACAGGGTGGTTAGGTTCACAATACATAATCTATATGAAAGCTGTGCAACTTTAAAAGCACTAAATAATGTTTGTAAATGATAATAATATTTTAAAATTATTTTTCCAGCACTGATTTTTATCTCATATGTATTTGGTTAGGTTTAACTGTTTTTTCACATTTTCAGTTTCATTGCCCTTTTTTTATATGGTACACCTGGTATTGGAATGGTAAGAGTCCAGCTGTGTGATTCAACTAACATTGTTAGTGAGAATAAATGACTATAGAAACATTAGGACATCTGTTTCATCTTACATCATTTTTTAAAAATCTCCCTTTCAGCTTCATCTACGTGTGCTCTTGGGTTAATCTGGTTTATTGAATCTCAAGCCAAAGTCTCTGAAACATTTCTCCCTCAACTGTTTTCTGCTCTTCTATCTCACCCTCCCAAAACTACCTTATATTTTGTATGCATTATGTATATATTAATATGTTCATATATTCTCCTATTAGAATGTAAACTTCTCAGAGTCAGAGATTCATTTCCCTTTTGTCTTTGTATCCCACTGTAGCACTGTGCCTAGCACATAATAATCACTTAATAAGTGCTAATTGATTATCTTCCTCTTTCTTACAAATGAGCTTGTGGAAAAAAACAACAAATGAGTCTGTTCTCCTAACTGGTGTTTCTCTTGGCTGCTGAATTTTTCCCCTTGGCAAGATCAGGTGCTTGAAGAGGTGGTTTGTGGACCCTTTCAACTATTCTTTGCATTAAACTTCAGAGACAGTGATAGTCTGTGTACTTTTAGGAGTCAACAGCTTGTTTAAGCAGGTCAGGTTTGAACTACTGTAATTTCAGCCTTATACTACTGTGATTTCCTCTTTCTTCTTTTTTTTCCCCTAATTGGGTACTAAAGTCTGTCCTTGCTATAATTTTTCAATGAGTGTATTTCACATAGAAAAGCTTAATGTGAAATGAATACTGTCATTGGATGCTATGTCTGTACTTAAGTCATTTCCTGTCTGTTAAGATATAGTCAAGGACACTGACCCACCATATTTTCAGAGAGGACTGATGATGTGAAACATGACACTTCTTTATTCACAAAGAGGTGGTAGTTTCAGAGTGTTTAATGAGACATTTTTTTTGATGTGGCCAGTGCAACAGTTTGTTTTGCTTGACCATGTATTATATTTCTTATAGGGTGTTGTTGACCTCCCTTTCTTATTTTGACTATAGGGTTGGGAAAAGTGGGAGAACAGATAATTCTTATTAATTAGAAAAAACTAAATTTTAAAGAGAAAAGAAGAAGGATAAAACAACTTCAAAATAAATAGGCTTTGCTTTTTTTTATGATTACATTTGAGTGTTCACTGCCTCTCTTAGTCTTTTGACTTGAGTGTTATGTTTATGAAGGACAAATGTGAGACTTCTGATAAACAGATTTTTGGACTCTTTCATGCTTTCTGAACTATAATTTTTATTGTCTTTTTTTTGTCCCCATCCTTGCAACAGTCAACCCAGTATCAGGGTCTTCTGACTTCAAAAGCAATATTCTCTCCATCATACCACACTTTGGGGGCTTTTTTTTTTTCCTTTTTAAACTAAAAGTGGACTTAATTCTATAAATAACCTTTTATTGTTATGTCCCCAAAGAAGAACATCTTGATTGGCTTAAAATTCTTGTTTTGAAAAGGGAAGAAGATGGGAACTGACTTATAATCTTGCTTAATAATAATAATAATAATATTCATAACAAACCTTTACATAGCATTTACTTTCTCACCACCATCCTTTGAGGTGTTTTCCTACACATAGTACAGGAGAGAGGGTTGTTGAGGGACCTATAAATCTTATTTGCAAGAAAATCTTGTTTCTTTTTTTAAGTATATAATAAATTTAATTTGTTGCTTTCAAAGTTGTCCCCCTTGTCAAGATTCCGTCTTTTCTCTTTTATTCATTTTAGAAACATGTTTCAGTAGTGTTGATGATTTTCTGTACTTTGTGACCTCTTTTCTTTTCCCTTAGTTTTTCATCTTAACCTCAGGTTCCCAGACTGTTATGCAATAAACTGCTAGGGACCCTGAAAGAAAAAGGAATTCTACTAATACTTTCAAGTGCACTTTTCTTAAGGTTTGTCATAATGGGAAGAGAAAGGAGGCCAGTGTAAGTGTCAGTTGTATTTCTCTGAGATCAGGAGTTAAAAGTGTAAGTTTCAGGGTTTTCCTTGGGTTGCTTAGTGGAAGTGAGTTTCAGTGTTTGTAATTTGGGCCCCAAATCAGTTTTTCCAGAGTTTTACACCAGGGTTTGGGAGAATCCTAGCTGTTTACTTGCTGATGTCAAATTCAGAAGATCTCAACTCTCAAAATTTTTCTTCTTTATTGTTTTATTCTAGAGTTGCTTTTCTTCAAGGAAAATCCAGGAAACGAAGGCAACTACTGAGAACTAAATTTTGATTTTGACTTTTTGTTACTTTTTCTGCTTCCTTTTCTTGAACATATAGATATTCAGTGAATAGAGAGCTCTGAGACTGGAGTTTGGTAGACTTGAATTCAAATTTGACCTCAGATATTTCCTAGCTTTGTGACCCTGGGAAAATCACTTAACCTCTGTTTGTGTCAGTTTCATCAGCTGTAAAATAGGGATAATAATAGCACCTACCTCCCAGGGTTATTGTGAGAATCAAATGAGCTAATGTTTATAGCAATATTTGTAGCAGGTTGATTGGGATTTTGTTTTTTAAAATTAATGCCCCCTCCCCCAATCTGCTTTCTCCTATATCCTCCCCCATCATCCCTCTGACTTTTCAATAAGGCAAGATGGATCTCCCTACCCCAGTGCCTGCACAACCCATTTCCCATTTGCATATAAATAATAATAATGATAATGATAATAATAATAATAATAATAATGTATATATTTTAAACATTTTATTTTAGAACTTTAAACTCCAGATTCTTTCCCTTCCTCCCTCGTCACCCACCCCCACTGGAAAGACAAGCAATTCAATACAGCCTGCACATATGTGATTACGCAGAACATCTCCACAATGGACATATTGTGAAAGACTGACTATATTTCTCTCCTTCCTGTCCCTCCCTCCACTTGTTCCCTTCTCTACTTTGTCCTTGTCCCTTTACAGAAGTGTGTGCTTCTAACAACCCTCCACCCCAACCTGCCCTCCCCTCCATCATCCCTCTCTCATCTCCTTCCCCACTTTTTAAGATAAATTTCAATTTCATTTAAAATTTTTATGTTTAATTTTTTCAGTTACATATAAGAACAGTTTCTAACATTCATTTTTTAAAAATTTTGAGTTCCAACTTCTCAGTCTCATCTCCCCTTTCTTGAGAAGGTAAACAATTATGATACAGACTGTGCAGTCATGCAAAACATTTCCATATTAGCCATGTTGTGAAAGAAAACACAGACTACCCTCTCCCCTCAAAAAACCCCAAGTAAAATAAAGGAAATTAAATGAAAAATATGCTTCATTCTGCAAAACGATTATCACTTCTTTCTCAGGAGGTGGAGAGCATTTTTTATCATAAGTCCTTCAGAAATGGATCATTGTATTGCTGAAAACGTATGTTATTAACAGCTAATTATCATACAGTATTTCTGTTACTGTGTATAATGTTTTTCTGGTTTTCCTCACTTCACTTTACATCAGTTCATATACCTTTTATGAAAGATTTCTGCTCCACATTGCTTAAAGCACAATAGTATTCTATCACAGTCATGTACTACTTGTTGTGCCATTCTCCAGTTGATGGGCATCCCCTTAATTTCTGATTCATTGCCACCACACAAAGAGCTGCTATAAACATTTTTGTGCATATAGATCCTCTACCTTTTTTTGGAGGGATCTCTTTGGGATACAGGCTTAGTAGTTGTATAGCTGGGTCAAAGGGTATGCACAGTTTGATAGCTCTTTGGACAGAGTTCCAAATCATTCTCCAGAATGGCTGGATCAGTTCACAACTCCATTAACAGTACATTAGTGTCTCAGTTTTCTCATATCCCCTCTAACATTTGTCTTTTACTTTTTCTGTCATATTAAGCAGTCTGATAGGTATGTGGTGGTACTTTAGAGTTGTGCTAATTTGCACTTGCAAATTTTAAATTAAATTTTAATTTGCATTTTTTTAAACTTTTGTTTATTTTAGTTTACATCATTTCCATGAGATTTTGAGTTATGAAATTTTCTCCCCATCTTTTCCCTAACCCCCCCCCAAACAGTGATCTCACTGTATACCCCCTGCCCCAATCTGTTGTTCTTTCCCATCACCCTTCTGGCTTTGTGGGGGGTCAAGATGGATCTCCCTACCCCAGTGCCTGTATATCTTAATTCCCAGTTTAATGTAATTAATAATAATAATATATACATATATATTTTAAACATTTGATTATAGAACTTTAAATTGTAGATTCTTTCCCTTCCTCCCTTGTTACCCACCCCCATTGGAAAGACAAGCAATTCAATACAGGCTGTACATGTGTAGTTACGTAGAACATCTCCACAGTGGACATATTGTGAGAGACTCACTACATTTTCCTCCGTCCTATCCCGCTCCCCCCTTCTATTCTCTACTTTGTCCCTGTCCCTTTACAGAGGTGTGTGCTTCTAACAACCTTTCCCTCCCCCCACCCTGCCCTCCCTTCCATCATCCGTCCTCGAATCCCCATCCTGTCTACTCTCCT
>JAQQSW010013730.1:0-12252 GCA_028646575.1 Pseudocheirus occidentalis
GATATATGAGAAGATATTCCCACTCTATACTTTGTAGAGAGACAAAGTCCATGAATGAGGCAAATTCTCTATATTTTTCTACTTTTTCAAAATATTCATCATGTTTGATTTTCAAAATATGTAATATATATTTCTCAATATGTTCATCAGGTTTGATTTTTCCATTTCTTCTTTTACTTACTCTTGTTTTAAAATATTATTTAAGTAAATATTCTATTATATTCTCTCTCTATAAAAATATTTTATGTAATATAGTAGACAGAAGGAAATTAATGAGAACATGAGAAAACTTTAAAAGTTATATGTTGAATTCATTATATATCCATAAAATATGTATGTGTATATGTTTAAAATAAGCTCCTCCTCATTTATATCAAAGCCTTCAAATACAATCCTCTTTTTCTGTTTTACCTTATATGAGGAAATATTTGGTGTTTTATTGTTAAGAATCATTTTTAATATTTCAAAGTACAAAAGTAAAAACCCAACTATTTGCAGAAGACATGATGGCTTATTTCAGAACTCCAGACAATCAGTAGAGAAAGTGAGAATATTTGTAGGATTAGTAAAGAAATAATATATAAAGTGAATACAAAATAAACACATAATAAATGTATAATAAAAATAAATGTATAAAATAAAAATACATAACATAAATCCAAAAATTAAAATAATATATAAAATAAATAATGATGTAGGAAGAACTTAACATAAAAATAGAGTCTATTCAATATATCTATAAAGCTCACAAATATTTTGAACTTAAAAACAAACACTTGGGTCATATGTTCTTATCATTAGATATATTCTTCTTAGACAAAAATGAGGAAAATAAAGACATATTTATTATTCCCTGTCAGGCTGAGTCAATATGATGTATCCCCTGATTTGTGGATGACCTCATGTTCTCTGTCTATAGATTCCTCTTACATATTTCTTTTAAAGTTTCACTCATATATAAAGTATATATATGAAAGTCAATTCAAGCTTCATGATACTGCTGAAGTATTTACTTTGCAGCATTTCCCCCTTTCTTATGAACTATGTCCACAGTCAATATTTATTAAGTGCTTAAAATGTGCCAGGTCCGATAACAGATTTGTACAGAGTAACACACCTCAGTGTGGTCTCTTGGCCTGTTTGCTTTTGTTCCTAATCTGTAAAATGAGCTGGCAAAAGGAAATGGAAAACCATTCCAATATCTCTGCCAAGAAAACACCAAGAGGGATCGCAAAGAGTCAGACACTTGTTAAAGGACTCAACAAGAGCAATAGGAAGACACACACACTCATACAGTTTCAGTCAAACTGTGAATACGTCCATATATTTTTGAAAACAATTCAGAATTAAGAAAGATTAATAAATAACATGTTTATATTCTTTTTCTCAATCTCACTACTTACCATATAAGTAAAGGAAGTTAGAGTCAGATGGAACAATGTTGTATATAAGAAGCTAATTATTAATTTATTTTGAATTGTAGAAAATGAAATTATGTAAATGCTCATTGACAAGGGGATAGATGACCAAATTATGATCATATAAATGTAGTGATGGAATGTATTAATTGAATTATCAGAAATTATGATTATGATAAATTCAGAGAAAAAGTGTAAACATTTTGTGAACTCATGTAGAGTGACATAAGTTGAACTAGGAGAATAATATGCACAGTGACTATAGTAATGTAAATAAAAATCCCAGTAATGATAAACTGTCATAACCAATCTCAATCCTCAATAATAAAAGATGAATCACTTCTTCCTTAATAGAAAAACTGATATGTAAAGGCTTGCACTCTGGTTCTGCTACCTGCTTACTGACTATGGGACAGTCATTTCAACTACTTGACTTCATGTTTTCTTTATGAAGAATGAGGGAATTGGAGCATATGGCCTCTAAAATCCCTTCCTTCTGTAAGTCTATGAACTACTTCCTATGAACCTATCAATCTGGGCAGGTATTGGACTTAGTGAATTGGATATGGGATATCAAAAAAACCAGAGGGAAAGCCACTTCACCTAGAGCAGTAGTTCACATTAGAGAGAATTGGTAAGCAGACTATTTGGAAGAAAGAGGGAGGGACACATTAGTTCTGGGAAAAATGTGTTCTGAACATCAAATATTTATTGAAAACTTAATTTAGCTAAGTTTTGGGAAATGTCATTAAAGATATTGGGGAAGAAAGATGATGGACAGCAGTATGGTACCTTGGTCCTATAAAGGCTGGAGTCCTCAGGTAATCAAAGAGCACAGCTGCTGAAGTTTATGTGCTTGTAACAGAAGAGGATGGGGCAGGGGGTTGCTTGTACAGTTACTATATCTAGTGTTTTCATTTTAGTTATTTTATCTTTCTATTGTATATTGACCTTGTTGGCTCTTTCCTGGAACTGGAAGAAACCTAGTGAATGTTCCTGAGTCAATGACAGTTGAATGAGTTTTGCAACACAGGATATCAAAACACCCTAAAGGATTCCAGGTTTCTGTATGGGAGGGGAAATCACAAGATGGAAGATTACCCATTATTACAATTACAGCATTATATGTGCTATTTCCAGGCAATGTGGCCTCAAAGACTTTGGCTAACTTTTATTTGGTGATAATTTTTTGGTCGGGAGTTTTTGACAGGTCTCAAACTCAATCCAACCAAAACGTAGGGATAGGAGTGATCTGGACATGAACAATGCCTTCGGGTAAGGGACTGAGTGTGATGTTTCAAAGGCACATTGTTCTCTGAGGTCCTTATAAGAGCAGTGACCCTCAGTACCTGCAGTACAGGTAACATCGACACCATGGCTGCTACCAAGTGGCTCCTTCTCCTCTTCTCAGTCGCCCTGTTGGGCCTGAGCTCAGCTCAGTCCTCAGAAGACGGTAAGTGGGGGACACAGAGAATCTATGATCATGTGTGGAAGTTATTGGAGGTGGATGTCAGGTTATAATTCAAGAGAAGTCATTTGGAAGGTGCAATCCTTAGTTATTCATGTACTTTTCTGTTCATAGAGGTAGGTTAATTAGAGGTGGTATTCTTATTTTCCATGTTCAGATGAATCCTCAAATCACTTTTCTTCCCTGATTTACAAGTTATACCCAACCTCTTCTTTCTACTCTATTTATTCCCTTCTTTATTCATCTATGTTCCTTGCTACTCTTCTTGTGCAACATTCCATTGTTCCACATTTGCTATTCATCTCCACCTCACAGAATTCCTAGCTTCTGTTAAATTTCTGTTTCTTTCTTTTCCTGTAAGAAATCTGTCTTGATTTCTTACCTCACTCCCTGTTTCTCCTGAGTGAAAATAAATCTAGGAACCTTATTTTTTAAAATTTTCATGCTCTTGAATAACTAAAATGTATAAGATCATGAACAGTTCAGTTCATGACCATCACAAGTCTTTAGAAGGGATACTGCCAACATTTAAATATGATCTTTCCTTCTCTTTCCTACATTTCCTCATTCCCCCACTTTAGTCTTTTCTACCAGAGTACATAAGATCCCAGTCACTCTAGAGCCCCATTCAATTTCCCCATGTACTTGGAATTTCATGGGACAGAATATTCTTTAAGCCATAGTCCAAGAGACCACACTGAGGTGTGTTACTCTGTATGAATCTGTCATAGGACCTAGCACATTTTAAGCACTTAATAAATATTGACAGATGGATATAGTTCATTAGGAAGGGAAAATGCTGCAAAGTAAACACTTCAGCATTAGCATGAAGCTTTAATTGGCCTTCTTTCATATATATACTTTGCATATGAGTGGAACTTTATAAGAAATATGTAAGAGGAATCCATAGACAGAGAACATGAGGTCATCCACAAATCAGGGGATATACTTATAAGAAATACATGTGACTAAGACACATGGAGAGTGATAGCTCATACTTTTTTTTTGCTTTTTTTGAGAGATAAAGGTAGGGCAATTGGAATTAAGTGACTTGCCCAAAGTCATGTGGCTAGTATGTGTATCAAGTGTCTGAGGCTGGATTTGAACTCAGGGCCTTTTGACTTCAGGGCCAGTGATCTATTCACTGCTCCACTTAGCCACCATTTATAGATCATACTTTTGCTAGAAGAAGCTGCCAAAGCCTTCTACTGCTGTCATGATATGAGTCTAGGGTAGGCCCATTCATTGCCAATGACTAATGATCTTCCATCATATACTCTTATCTAAGCTTACTTTGAGTCTGAGACCATCAAGGATCTTTGAGATCATTCTTAATTATACAACTGGTAAGCCTGGGTCACACGTATTCCCCACTTCAGAGAAGGTAGCAAGGGCTCCATTCTTTGGACAACCAGCCTGTGACACAAACAATCCTGTTTACCTTTTCCTGCATCTGACTTTTCTATACCTATGCTGTCTGCTCTTAAATCAACAAAATACAGAAAGCATTGCAACAGAAGAGAACTCCCAGCTGGATGAGGACGACTCTGGCAATCAACAAGATTTACCTGAAGATGAGGAGTCAGTAGGTTCAGCCCCAGGTGGACCACAAGGAGGTCCTCAAGGTGGCAGGCAAGGAGGCCCTCAAGGTGGCCGGCAAGGCGGCCCTCAAGGTGGACAGCAGGGTGGCCGTCCAGGTCGTCAGCAGGGGGGTCCTCAAGGTGGCCGGCAAGGAGGTCCTCAAGGTGGACAACAGGGTGGCCGTCCAGGTCGTCAGCAGGGAGGCCCTCAAGGTGGTCAACTGGGAGGCCGTCAAGGTGGACAGCAGGGAGGCCGTCCAGGTGGCCAACAGGGAGGCCGTTCAGGTGGTCAGCAGGGAGGTCCTCAACGTGGACAGCAGGGAGGCCGTCCAGGTGGCCAGTAAGGAGGTTGTCAGCTTTCTCCACAACCACGGTACTTCATTTTTCTTCTCAGTGAACCCATGTCCATATTTGAATATATATTGTCAGCTCCCATCATATCAGTCCCCAAATATATTGTGAGTTCTTCCCCTTATTCCATTAGTCTGTTTTTTTCCTTCCTTTTTTCCCCTAAATTATTTGGTGACCTTTGCTTCTCTCCAACACATTGTCCCTGACAGGGACAATGAAAGAGAAAGATATATAGAGAAAATAGGCACATGGAGACAGAAAAATAAGAGGAAAGGAGGGAGGGAGGAAAGTTGGCAGAGAGAAGAAAAATGGGAGAGAGAGAGAGAGAGAGAGAGAAAATATCATCTATTCCTTTCCCCCTTTATGCTACTGCCCAGTTTGTCTCTCCAAATTTTGTTTTTGCTTTCTTTTAAAAATTGCAATATTTTATGACTTTGTCTGCCATTATCATTAGTCCAGGGACCAAATCAAGCATTGTTCGTCACCTGTAAACTTCTCCCTTTCTGGTTTCAGTGCACAAAAAGGAAAATGCACATTTGAGAGAAACCCTTCACATCCTCAAGTGGACCCACGTATTGGAAAAAAAGATGGATCTTCTCCATTGCTTTCTATATAATATCAAAAAATACATTAATCATTAAATATTGAATCCTGCTTTTCTTTGTGGTGTTTTGTGTCACTCATCTTTCACAGTAGTGTGTTCTAGATAGGAACAGATCACAGTCCTGAACTAGTTATTTCTTGACTGATTCCAAATTATTCTGTGAATGCATAGCCCTGACTTGGACTTACTGGCATAAATCTGAGTCCCCAAAGTTTGCTTTTCCCAGGGTTGGATGGAGAACATCCACATATTTTTGAGCCCCTTTAAAATTCGTAGTACTTGAAGGATATCAAGAAGAGAATGTTAAGAGTTCTTCATCCTCCTGTATAAACTTTAATCATTTCCTTGGAATAGAGTCAGATTTTTCTCTTTTCCTATTTTTGTGAATCAAGCTAAAAATCTAAGAGAAAATCTGATAATCTCACAAGTCACTCCCAGTCTTTCACCAAGCATTTAGTAAGTGCCTACTATCTGCCCAACACTGTGTTAAGCACTTAAATATCAAGAAAGAATAAAAGAAAGAAAGAAACCAAACAAAACCAACAATAAACAAAACTCTCCTTTCAAGGAGCTCACAGTCTAATGGTGGAGACAACATTCAAACAACTTTGTATGTAAAAGGAAATTTAAATCTAGTACAAACTTGTATAGTCATTAACTTGAGAATATCCAGAGCTTAACAGAGCAGGGTAGAGGCAACTGTGTGAGGAATCAAGTAATGGTTTAATTAATTTCAGAGTAAGTAAAGCAAGTTTGTCTATGAAAGTCTTCCTCAAGAGTCAGACTTCTCTAGCTGTGCAAACACAAGGTTTATATACTTAAGAAACCCATAAGGGAGTGGATAACAATGCAGTTGTTCTTAGGTCCTGAAACAGTTTGCATTTGCAGGACCCCACATATAGGAATTGCAGGGACAATACAAGGGAAATGAAGAGGAGAAACATTAGAGCAATGAGGGCAGAGGGGAGAATATTGTCAAACTTTCCAGGAAACCAGGAGAATAAGTCAAAGGAAAGAGGGAAGGATCCCTGCTTCAGAATGATTTGTCCCCTATTCTGTAAATCTTGTGCTTGCCTTCTTAGAGCACTAAGGTGTTCCTCTACAAAGGAGGACTAGTTGGGCTAGACACAACATTCTTTCCAAATGAGGGCACATGCCCCACCTTCATCAGTAGTTATGGTGTCCAACACTCATAGATTTTTCAGTACCCTGATGACAAGTGAAATCATCTGCATTTGGAGGCTGGTGATGAGCCTTCCAATATGCTGAAGGTCCATGGCTATCTCTGCCAAGAAGTTATCAAAAGACTGGTCCAGTGGACCAAATGTGGATGTGGTACCAGTCAGTGACCTAATGGCCACTGACAGAGTCCCAGTGGCAGGAAATTGAGCTTCTCCTATTGCTGGAGGGACAACCTTAAACAGAGAGAAATTTTGGTAGAGTGGTTTTCTGGAACTAGAAATAATTTGGGCATGGTATAGAAAAGGGTGACTAGACCTTCTCAGCAGGGAGGGAGACTGTGGTATAGAGTAGAGCCACCTAAGAAGAAGTTTCTTGAGGAAAGGGGCAATTCAATTGCACAAGTGGGTTTTAGATGTATGAATCCCAGGAGCAATGAGTGAAACTCATGGAGTAGTGTTTCTTGGCATGGGAAAGAGAGGTCATTCTATCATTCCCAGGCTATGCCAGAAATTGAATAAATGTCTTTACAACTGTATTTGTTTGGTATAAAGGTCAATGGTTTGTTAAGGGAATTTGAAGATCTTCCCTTTCCCTTAATAGGCCCTTGTGACATGCTTTGAACTTCAGCCCATCTCAGAGCTTATGTCCCATGAAGCTCATAGTGGGAGGAGTTTGCCAAACTGGTGCAGCAAGAAGAATAAAGTAGGAAGAGAGAGTGCCCCAGAGCAGGTTAGAGCTAAGCAGAACTGAGGCAGAGTACCTATCATGACTGAGAGAGGGAAGAATTTTGCCTAGGGCAACTTGTTTGTGGGGAGACCTAAAGGAGTGAAGGCTTGGGGACATCAGTGTCACCTGACTTGGTGATGTATACAAACTTCTTAGTTACCATGATGTAATTGGCTTTCTGGTATCTGAATAATTATCCTGGTTTTGTCTTTGAGGAAGAGAGTTTATTATATTCTGGAATTTAACCATGGAAATACATCTCCATGGTGAAAGCAGCTACTGTGGGCATCACATTAGCAATAAAGATGCCTGATTGGTTAGGGCAGCCTCCCACACTCCACTTACTATAGTGGGTATTTGAAGTGCTGTAAGATACCCAAGTCCTATTCAGAGAAACCTGTGACCACAGAAACTTGCAGGAGGAATGAGGTGAGCCATATAGGGAAGCTACCCAGGAGGAGTTTTGCATAAAAATAGTATTAAATTGCAGTGGATAAAATCATCCAAGGTGGTGGCCTGTTTTGCCACTTGGACTGAGGATGCACCATGAATTCTATGTCTCTAGGGACTCTTGAGTGCAATGAACCCCATAGGTAAGGGTCTAATATCCCAGACTTCCTCAGCTCTGCAGTTAAGTTTTCTTTTTCTTAGTGAGGGTAATTTGGACTGATCCTTAGTTTTGTAATCTTGTTAAGTGTACATTCCTCCTTTTGTAGTTTCTCCTGCATCATAATGAGCCTCCTTTTCTAGACCATAGAAATTTCTTCATTTGTCAGTCGTTTAGATGGAGATGACAGTGCCATGAAGGTTATGCCTTTGGGTCAGAGTAATAGTTCCATAAAGGCTGGAAGGAAGGAGAGTTCAGGTATATTGATTCCTCTCCCTGGTAAGAGGAAAAATGAATTGGCTCTAAGTGGCAACTGGGATTAAAAAGGAGGCACTACAGAGGTTAACCACCAAGAATTGAGCATCCCAGGGTTGTACAAGGTTTTGCAGATTGTGGCGACTGGGACTATAGGTGTTTGGGCAAGAGCCATAATACAGAGTAAGTAGTAGATTTGCCATATTCATCAACAAATAACCAAGCAACCATAAACTAGCATTCTGGTACAAATTGTGGAATAGCAGAGTCAGTAGAAAGATGGGATAGTTTGTGTTTTAGCCTGGGAAACTTGGAGGGTAAGCAAGAAACGTCCATCTCTCTCAGGGAAAGAGGAATGCATTCATGGATGGGAAGCATCCCAGTAAGCCAGCAGCAACCTCTGCCCCCTCATCAAAAATTCAGTTGGAGATCCAGAACTTCATTGTGGTTGCAAATGCCAGCATCAGGACTCCTATATACATCAGTATAACCAGGGGAACTGGGAGGCTCTGTCTCTAAGAACCACCATGTTTTATCACAACCAGAAATTGGTAAGTATCATGCTGTGGCACAGAGGAAATGAGGAAAAACATCACCAGGCCTCAGAACATGGCAGAATTCACCATTAGAAACCCAGATCAACACCAGGAAGGCTGCCAGACCTGTAGAATCTCCTGTGGCAAAAAGGGATCACCACCTCACCTCTGCAGTGGAACATCTAATAGGAGTATCTCATGGCTACAGCAGCACAACACCAGGTAAACAGCCAGGGCCTGCACCCACTAGCAGAAGGTGGAGGCAGTGATTCTTCCACCCTGAGAGTAGAGCTTAAATTTAAAAGCCTGGAAAAAGATAAAAACAAGATGGGGAGGTGGGAGAGGGTGAGCAGAAATCAGCAAAAAATTATCTGACTATAGAAAGTTATTATGGTGACAGGGAAGACCAAGACACAAGCTAAGAAGAGGACAGCACATTCACACTATCTACGGGTAAACCCCAAAGCAAAATGGGAGGTTGACTCATACTCAGAAAAATCCATTGGCAGAGCTCCAAAAGGAGTTTGAAAATCATATAGGAGAAGTAGAATGACAATAAGGAAAAGAAATGTGAGTGATGCAAGAGAATTGTGAAAAAAAATATTCAACAGATCACTAAACTGCTTAAAAATCAGAATTGGACAAATGGAAAAGGTGATACAAAAATTCACTGAAGAAAATAGCCCTATAAAGATTACAACAAGCCCAATGGAAAAGAGAGTACAAAGTTTGATTGAGGAAAACAATACCCCAAAAGTTAGTATTGGGCAAGTGGAAAGTAGTGACTCTAAGAGAATCAAAGAAATTGAAAAGAATGAAAAAAATGGAAGCAAATGTGATCTCATAATTGTCAAATCCAATGGGCTTTCCTCAGTTCTTGTTCTCCTTGATCTCTCTTTAGCCTACAACACTGTCCATCACCCTCTTCTTCTTAATATTTTCTTTTCTGTAGGTTTCAGTCCACTGCTCTCTCTCTTCTGGTTCTCTTCCCATCTATCAGATCACGTCTTCTCCATATTCTTTGCTGGATCTTCACCTTAGTCATCCCCTCAAAACCTCAGAATTGTACAGGGTTCATTATTTAGGTACTTTTTTCACTCTGTGCTACTTCACCTGGTCATCTCATTAGTTTTCATGAATTTAAGTACCATACCTCTATAAATGATTTTCAAATATACCTTTCTCGCCCTAACTGCACCTTCCATCTCACAACTTCAACTGGCTTTCAGACATCTCAGAGAAGTTTTCCCACAGATAGCTTCAAATCAACATGTCTAAATATGAACTCAGTTTTCATTTAAACCCTTCCATCCTCATAATGGATAAGTTCCACATTATGGTTCCAGACAAGCCCATCCTTGTGACCCCAAGGTTCCCAAACTAGGCATCATCCTCTCTTTTCCTTCTATCATTCCCCATATCCAATGTGTTCCAGAGGTCTGTTGATTTCACCTTTGCAGCATCTTTTGTCCTTTATGTTGCTAGTATTTTGATTCAAGCCCTCATCACATCATTCCTGGGCTATTAAAATAGCCTCTGGTGGGTCTGAGTTTTCTCCTCACTCTCCTCCATTTTTCAGATGAAGTGATTTTCTAAAGTGTAGATCCAACCACGGCACCTCCCTACTCATTAAACTTCAGTGACTCTCTCTCTAAGGGAGGGTCAAAAATGAAATCCTCTCCAAGGCTTTCCAAAGCTTTCACAATTTTCCCCCATCTGAGATTTTTGAATCTACAAATACCTTATTGCCCCTCAGGTCTTCAGTAATCCAGTAAGATAGACCTCTTTGGTATTTCTGAAGCCCAACAGCTGATTTGATTTTTTTCCTTATGCCTGTCTATACTCTGTCCCACCTTTTTCTTTCAATTCTATTTTAGACTCAAGCACCAGAATACTAATAGAGCAAAGAGAAAAGAAACAAAAGTGTATAATAAACTTAAATTTTGGGACTTAAATACAAAATATGAAAGAAAAAAAGTATATCATGTGCATAGCAGAGCATGAAAGTATTCAAAACACGTAACAATACATTTTAATTTCAACAAAACCTATGTGATTGATAACACTTTTTGTGTTGAGAATTCCATCTTTTCTTTGCTGCCTTGTGGGTTTTCTTTTATTCTCTGCTGTGCACTTTTTTTACGTTGTTTTTCCCCCCTTCCCCCACCAATCCCCAAGGTCACAATAAAGATATGTTTCTCCATAGCTATAGATATATACATAACATATATATATATACATACGTATATAGACATACAATTTCTCAAACCTATTCTACTCTTTATCTTTGTTTTTATGTATGTACATCTCTCTTGTTTCCTATCCCTTCTGCCTCCTCTACTTTACTTTTACATGCTACCTTTCCATCCTGTAACTTGCCCAAACCTGAACAATGATCCCTCCCTTTTCTTCCCATTCCCATTCCCATTAATCTAAGTACCTTCCAACACTCCTCTTTACATATTCCATCACCTTCCCTTATAAAGATCCCTCCCTTGTCCTTTCCCTTCCATTTTGCTTCTTCTGAATTTAGAAGACTCTTTGTTTGGAGTTGGGAGAGCAGAACAATTTGGGTTAATTGACTTGCCCAAGGTCACATGGCTAGTAAGTATTAAATGTCTGAGGCCAGATTGGAACTCAGGTCATTCTGAATCCAGAGCTAGTGCTCTATTCACTTTGCCACATAGCCACCCCACTTAGAAGACTTTTATATTCTTTAAATATATATATATATATATATATATATGTATATATGCATACACATATATATAAGTATATATGTATGTATTTATATGTATGTATGTATTATTCCCTTTTAAACCCATTTCTGATGAAAGTAAATTACCAGGACTACAAACTCTCCTTCCCCATCTAATTCCTGTGTATCAATTTTTTTCTCTTGCACCTCATTTGCATAAAACAATTACTTTTTTTTAAGATGTCCCTAAATGGTTTACTTTTCAGATTTGTATCATACTCAGATCTACCCCCAATGTTTCTTATTAACTACCTAATAATTAATGGAATCTTAGATACACATTTTACATATACAAAAAGCAAACATTCTGTCCTTATGGATCCCTTACAATTAGTCTTTGTTATATGTGTTATATTTGTATTGGTTTTTGTATGTCTCATTGCCTTTAAGTTCAGGATTTTTTTAAACAAAGTCTTTAAGAGTCAGAGAGTTTATCAAATGTCCATTTTCTTCCAATTAAGATAATACTTAGCTTTGAAGGGTATGATTTTTTTGGCCAGAATCCCAGTTTTTTTTTGCTAGTTGATACATTGTATTCTAAGATATGCAGTCCTTTAATGTTTCTGCTGCCAAATCTTCTGTAATTCTTACTGTGGTGTGGCACCATCATATTTAAATTGTTTTCATCTTGATGCTTTTAATATTTTTTTCCTTGAGCTGGGTGTTTCTGTATTTGACTATGATATTCCTATGAGTTTTCCTCAAAGGATCTCTTTTAAGTGGTGATTGATGTATTCTTTTTGTATTTCTTTTTTTAATTTATTTTT
>JAQQSW010013731.1:0-12252 GCA_028646575.1 Pseudocheirus occidentalis
TTTAAAAAAAGCAGGAGAGATGATCATACCAGTGTTGAGCTTCTCCTTGCTGATAGTGCTAATATCAGGCATTGAAGAACTTTTGCTGGAAACATGTTAAAATTATGAAATGCCACTGCATGTTATCATGGTGTTTCTACATAAATCATATGGCAAGATTTTTTTTGTTTGTTTGGGATCTTCTCATGCCAGACCAAGATGATAAAATATTTCATACTACTGCCAATCTGTGAGTATTTTGTTTATCCTTGAATTTTTTTTAAGTTCTTGTCTCAGTTGTGTCAGGCTTATTTTTGCCAACTGACTTATATTTGAAAGGTATTGGCAGCTGTAGAGGTTGTCGCCTTCTTATAGGTCTGAACAGTCTTGTTTACAGTCTGTATGAGTTGAGAAGTTATTGTTTTCTGGTAAACAGATAAGAGTATCAACTCTGTTTATTTGTTCCCTGAAGACGTTTGACTTCATTGTTAAAATGAAACAGGGAACTCTAGATGTCCAGCACAACAGCAAATACTTGAATGCAATTAACAATAGTAAATTTCCCTTTAAGCAAAAACATCAGGGAGAAAGTTGTGTCTGTATTAGAATTACACAGTCCCTGAGATCCCTTCTATCACTCAGACTGGTTTTCTCTACCATGTGTCCACCTATTTAATAACTATATCTATAATCCCTTCATTCTTTTCTATTAGCTTAGTAGACCTGCCTAATGAAAGAGGAGTTAAGTTGACATTTACTCCCCCAATGCTTTTGTAGAAACTAATGACTAACAGCATGGAAGGGCTGTCTGATTTGCCCATGGAAGGCTTCAAAGATGAATACTCCACACTGTGTCACTGTGACTCAGAATTTCAATATAATCTTTTATTAGTGTTAGTACTGCAATTATTATGAATACAGCTACAGCTCTGATCAAGGCTCGCTTTCCAGCGGGTGATCATTCCTGATGAGATGATCTTGAAGTGTGCTCTAGAGGTCTTTGGGTAAGCAGTGAAAGGACGGAACATGAAGAGTGACCTTTATAATCTATCAGGTAGTCTCTCAGTCCTTACCCAGGATTTTATTTAAGTTTGAATTCCCAGACCAAAATATCACTGAGATATTTTTATAAAAATTCCACAACATTCAAAAGTTAAAATGTTGTCCAAAAAAGAGGAAAGGAACAAGGAAAAAACCCAATAAAACAAAGTAGCTCATACCAAACAGGTTTGCTTTATTCAACCAGCAAAAGCAAGTAGATTGGTGTCCACTGAGAATATTTTTCTATGTTCTTTTTTATGTAAATACAAAGAACTAAAACTCTCCATAGAGTCAGATATTATGAAAGGATTGACTGGATCTATATTGATCTATATGAAATTGTTTTTTGTTCAAAAACATAATGGTGAGGGGAAGGATAAGGGATGACACTAAAAAGAAAAGAGATTAGAAAGCCATTCTCTTAAAGGGAAAGCAATATGGTGGTAGTCCCATCAGACCTGTTGAGTTAAATGAACTTATAGGGCTCAGCTGTCTTTCCCAACATTGCTGCTACACATTGACAAAAACAAATATCATGCCTGCCTTGACAAATAGGGGCTCCCTAAGCTCAGGAAAACACTGCATTCTTACTTAATACAATAATCTACCTTCTCCCCGTGGATCCTTTGAAGAGTGGGAGGATACCTGCCAAGAGACGATTGAAGGGCAGCACAGAGGCATTGCTAGAGATAAATGTGCCTGTTATAAAACACTCTTTTTCATAAGATTGAGCTGGGACTCTTTGAAGGAGAAAAAACCTTTCAGAGGCTCCTATGACACAGAAAGTCTTATATAGATGTCTTTATTACTCTCAGTTAGTCTCTACCTGACATTTAAAGCCACTAGCAAAAAAAAATTCTTTCCCCCCGAAATCTGCATAACTACTGTAGCTCATCTCATAGAACATTATAAGGAAAAAGTCAATATAATTAGATATGACATGTCAATAACCATGAGATTGCAACCATCCTGTGCCTTCCTGATAGATTTTAGAATACAAAGCCTTTTAGGATTCTAGATTTATAACTGGAATACACCTTATGCCATCTAATCCAATCCCCTCATTTTACAAAGAGGAAAAACTGAGGCCCAATGTGGATAAGCGATTTGTTGAAGAACACACAAGTAGTAACAGATCTTTTGATCCCATTTCCATGACAGTTTTCCATAGCATTATGCTGCCATGATTTGATCGTCACTACTAAGTAAATAATAACTCACGTTAATACTGTACTTTTCTCAAAATTATCTTAAGTGGTAGGGAGTGCAAGTATTATCCCTATTTTACAACTAAGGATATTGGGGCTGGAGAATATAGATGTTAATTAATGAAAGTGCCATAACTTGAGCCTTTCTTCCATATCAGAGTCCAATGTTGTTTGCACTAATTACTGGGTTTCTAAAATCTTCACAAATTGGATATTTCCTAAAATATCCTAGAATTGAAGAGTATAGAATATGTTAAGAATTCCTGCCCAAATAGCACCTTTATTATAGGAGAAAAACTGAATCTGCCAGAGGCGTTAAACTTAATAAACTCTTCTAGGAAATGAATTTTTAACTGAACTCCTCTGCATATCTAGCATCTCTTAGTTAAATGGTTACCTAAAATCATGTTCTGAAAGTCATATTCACACATAGGTCTTATCATTCCTCCAGAGTGACACAAATATATCCATGGCCCTACTTTCTCAAAAATAAAAGATGTGGTCTCAGTGGTGAAGAAGTTTTAACCTCTCTCAAGCATCCCTTTTGCTCTGTGCAAAATACCACTTCCTATACTACCTAAGGAATCTTAAGAGCTACTGACCTTGTCCTTCTGTCTCTCCAGCAACATGCCCCAGGATAGTTACTTTCTCTGTTATTTTTATACCTATATAAATCATGAATTCCATACTTTTACTTAGAAGGGTACATTGTATTACTGTTATAATGGACAGAGCAGCAGACTTGTAGGAAAAGGACCTGTTTTACTATTTACCGCTTATGTGATCCTGGTCAACTCACTAGGCTTAAGTTGTCTTATCTTTAAAATTAGATAGGTGAGAATATATGACCACTGAGTTAATTTCTGGCTCCCAATAATATGAAACAAATGGCTCATCTATAATTTTACACTATTCAAGTATCCAAGAGCTCTAGTTAATCAATAACTGGATTTAGAGTTATGAATGACTGAATTCAAATTCTGACTCAGACCCTAAGCACTTACCCTCTCTTAGCCTTAGATTCCTCATCTGTGATGTGGGAGAAAAAATAGTATTTAATGGTAATATTATGCCTATTTTTATTACTGCTTTTTGATATAATAGCACATAATTCTCACTTAGAGTAACATATTAGGTAATGATAATAGCTATCATTTATATGGCACCTAATATGTGTTAGGATCTTTGCGAAGTAATTTACAAATACTATCTCATTTTAACCTCACACCAACCCTGGGGTCTAGGTACTATCATTATCCTCATTTTTCAGATGATGAAACTAAACAGATATTAAGTGACTTGCCTGGGTACATAACTAACAAGTGTCTAAGGTGGGATTTTAAACCAGATCTTCCTGAATCCAGGTCTATCCATTATATCAAGTAGCTCTCCCTAGTAAAAGAAAAGCAAATAAATTATCCAAGAAAAATAAAAAAAATAAATTCAGGAATTTTTTTAAAAGCATAGGCAAAGGACAAATGAGATTATTTTGAAAATGATATGATAATTTCTTTAGTGAACCCTAGGAACTCAACTAAAACTTATTAAAATAGTACTGTTGTGCAGAGAATAAGAGTGAGCCAAGACCTGGATTCAAGGTAAAATTTAGGTGTGCATTTATTGATCAAGTGTGAGACTACATAGAGGTAAACTCAAATTGCATAGTAATATTTTGGGGGTACAGATTTGATTATAGAGGATAAAACCACAAAAACCACAATCAGGGAGGGGAGCTAGCAGAAGCCATGACATACACCAACAAAGAACAGCCATTGGTTAGATCTATAGCTCAGGGCAAATTTGAGCATAAGGTACAAGAGTACAAGGGTACAGCATTCCTGTGACATGGGGGTCCCCCCTAGGACAGGGTGGAGGTTACAGGGTAAAGGGCCATAGTCAGCATTTTCCATAGCAAAGTGGAGGGTCATAGAGTAAAGGAGACTGGAATACCCCAGAACAAACTAGGGTCATGTTCTGGGCAAAGACAATGGGGCTCTGCTTGGTCAGTGGGGCAGAACAGGACAAGGTGGTCCCAAGATAAGATCCTTGCACCATAATGAACCATATACACTATAATGATTCAAGGAGAATATATTAAATGCTGATTAGGGAAGGAGTGGTCAGGGAACTTGGCCTTGACCAATATGCCCAGATATGCCTTAAGCAGTTTTCAAGCTATGACAAAATATAGGATAGAAATATAAAAGGGACTTAATGGTGGGCCACAAATCCTGGGTTTGGGTACAACAGTACTTTTTGTCAAGTTCATGTGACCAACCAAAACTAAGAATGTTTTTATGATTCTCATGATCTGTCATACTTTTTCCAGCATTAGAATTCTGCGTAAGATGTAGACTAATTGCAACTGTCTCTGTAGGCTAAAATACCAAGAACACTAGGGAAGGTCTAATGAATAACAAGAGAGAAGGCTAAACGCTACCCCCCAATGTGCTCGTTCAGCACCCTCTCACCTAGGTAACTTAGGTAACTAGAAGGTATAATCATCTGAGGTCAGGAATATTTGTATTCAAATTCAGATTTTGATATGTATCACCTGTATGACCCTAGGAGATTAATTGGACTCTGTTCTCTTCAGTTCCTTTATCTGTAAAATGGAAATAATAATAGTATCTGCTTAACAAAGTTTTTTGAAGTTAAAATTAGACACACAGAGAGAAATATAGATATCACTTTGTAATTTTAAATATTATAATAATTAGCATTATTGTTATTAATTATTTACTAGTCTTTAAAAGATAATATAATGTAACTTAAGGCTTTAATGCTGAAATTCACCCACTGACACTATTGCTGCAGCTATTTTTTTCTGACAACTATCCCAGCACTTTCTCAGTCCTCAGCCCTCTATTCTGTCACAATCATTAACAGAATTCATATATAACCCTTTCCACAAATCTTGTATGGAGAACAGGTATAGGAAAAGAGGCATAGGAGGTAAGAAACTTTTCTGCCTGGGGTAGTAGCAGTGTTAAACCAGACAGCTAAACAGCAGAGGGAACTGAGGCTAAGAATCAGTGTATTGGGTATGTGTGTGTGGGGAGGGTGGACATTCACCAGGTCTGAAGGAAAAGACACTAAGATGCAGATGAAAACACTTTTGACAATCCCTTTACTCTCTCCCAGAGTCAATTGGGACATAAACTGAGGCCAGTGAAAAACTAATTTACTAGCATGGGAGGAAACTGAAGCAGCTTTGAGGTACAGTAATCAGTGAATCTACCATCAAAGGGGAAGGAGTCAGAAAATGAACAATAACAGAATTTATAGAGCAAAGCTTGAAATCACAAAAGTTCTCTTGAGAAAGAAAACTTTCTTAAATACCTTGAGTTCAATCAGATAAATGACCAGGGAAGAAATGAATAATATAAGGGAAGATGCCCTGCAATACATCACAACTACTCCAAACATCTCTGAATAAATATTATAAGAAAAAAAGAAATGAATCATCAATTAATGAGGCAGATGATCCTGTGGCTTTGCAGTAGAATGGAGTCATAACAAGATGTTCCTAAATAATCCAAAAGAGAAAAAAGAAGCATGAAAGATGTGAGAACTTTGATTCTAGAGGATCAATGATGAATGTTGCTTACCTCCTGATAATAAAATGAGGTAATAAGTATGCAGAAGGAAACATAATTTCATTTGTCCTTCTTTTTCTATTTTTTTCTCTTCCTCTATTCCTTTTTGTTTTATCCTTCTTTCATTTTAAATAGAGAGTGAAAGAATGGAAAGACAGAAAATAAATATTTGTTCATCAAATAATATTGTAAAAATTAAAATACTATATATGATTATGTCTGTCTTTAAATCCTGTTTGATTTGAATGCTACTTTAAATAAAAACATTTTTCCATGACAGAACGGGAATTTTTCTGTGGTCACAGATACAGTGATGGTCATATTTAGCCAAAAATGTAAGTATTCAAATTTATGATAATCTTAACTATTTTACAAGTGAGGTGACTAGAAGGTGCCATTCTCCAGAGTTATTTAAGTTTTCTAGATATTCATGACTTTTGCAGCATGCCAAACTACAATATGGTAATTGCCTACACAGAGACAACAATTATTCTATGACTTAGGTTTGTGTAATTGCCTGAGACACATATGGATTAATGATATTGCCAAGGACAGAATAAAGATATGATATATGAACCAGGTATTTTCAATCCTGAGTCATGCTTAGAATTCACTCATTCCACACAACCTATTTATTAAAGGTAAATATTAATGTGTTGAATACAAAAAAATATTGTGATCCTCACATGTCATATTTCAGAGTAGTCTGGTTACGTCATATTATTTCAATAATTATAAAGTTTTTTATTCTTTTAATTTCAGAGCAGAATGAAATAAAATCCCCATTTGCACTATGAAACTAAAATTTGTGCCTGAAAATTTTGATAAAATTTACCCTAAAGCTTTTTAATGCATTTAAATTTCCCCAAATACTTAAATGCCACCTAAGTTTTCTTGTATCCCTCTATAATGGAATTAGTATAGATTTTTTTTGTAATTAACTTTTGTTTAATTTTAGTTTATATCATTTATTTCCATGAGATTTTCAGTTACAGTTTTTTCCCCTTTCTTTCCCCTACCCACCTCCCCAAAACAGTGATTCCTCTGTATACCCTCTCCCTCAATCAGCTTTCTCCTATATCCTCCCCCATTACCCCTCTGACTCTCTGGCAGAGCAAAATGAATTTCCCTATCCCAGTGCCTGTATAGCTTACTTCCCAGTTGCATATAAATAATAATAATAATAATGACAATAATAATTGTTTTATATATATATGCATATATATAAACATATGGTTTTAGATTCTTTAATTCTTTAATTTAATTTAATTTAATAATTCTTTAATCCTTTAAATTCTATATTCTTTCCCTTCCTCCCTGGTTACCCACCCCCACTGAAAAGACAAGCAATTCAATACAGGTTGTACACATGTAGGTACTCAGAACATCTCCACAATGGACACTTTGTCCCTGTCCCTTTACAGAAGTGTGTGCTTGTAACAACCCTACCTCCCAACCTGACCTCCCCTTCCTCCTCCCCCCATCATCCCCTTCCACTCTACTCTCCTGCAGGGCAAGAGACCCATTTTAGAGTATATGTCATTCTCTACCTAGGCCAAATTCAATGATAATAAGGTTGACCCATTCCCTTTTTGCCTTCCTCTTCTTCTCCTCCATTTTAACAGTTATCTCTTGCTTCTTCTATATGAAATGATTGATCCCTTTCTGTTTCTCCCTGTCTCCTCTCATTCTTTTCCTCTCCCACCTCTTAATTTCACTTTTTAAAATATCCCTTCCTATTCAATTGATTCTGTGCTGTATATCCATGCACACAAATATACATACACTACCATATATATATATATATATCCGTATGTATATATACCCTTCTATATATGCATATATGTGTATATATATGTATATATACATGTATGTATGTATATATGTAAACACACATTCCGTTCACCTATCCTCATACTGAGAAAAGTTTCTTAAGTTACAATTCTCATTTTCCATGTTGACATATAAATAGTTCAACTTTAATAAGTTCCTTTTGATTTCTTTTCCATGTTTACCTTCTCATGCTTATTGTGTTTGAATGTCATATTTTCTATTCAGTTCTGCTTTTTCTTCAAGAATGCTTGAAAGTCCTCCACCTCATTGAAAGACCATATTTTTCCCTAAAACATTATCTTCAGTTTTGCTGGGTAGGTGATTCTTGGTTTTAATCCTAGCTCCTTTGATCTCCAGAATATCATATTCCAGGCTCTTTGATCCCTTAAATAGAAGCTGCTAGATCCTGGGTTATCCTAATTGTGTTTCCACAGTATTCAAATTGTTTCTTCTTTGCAGCTTGTAATACTTTCTCCTTGATCTGGAGGATACAGAACCTGGCTATAACATTCCTGGGAGTTTTCTTTAGTGAAACGTTTTCAAGAGGTGATCAGTGATCAGTGAATTCTTTCAAATTCTATTTTGCCTTATGGTTCTAAAATATCTGGGCAATTTTCCATGAGAATTTTTAGAAGGATGCTTTCTAGGTTCACTCTAATTCCAAAGGAATTATTCTCGTCAGCGAGCCTGGCTGCTATCAGCAGGAGCCTTCTTTCTCTATCATTTTATGAGTTCTGGGGCTCTAAAATTTGTTTAGAGTCATATTTCATATTGATTTGAGGTATTTATGGGGGGGACCAAAAGAGTTCTCTTGTTCTATACCACCATCTTGGCTCTGCCCACTCACATCTAGTAACTCAAATTAGTATAGATATTAATTTGGGCTTAGGAGCAAAAAGGGATAGAAGTACATATTTCTGCACTTCATGATTGATTGACCAAAGCAACATATTCCGAGCTGGCCATTATGAAATACCTCTTTTATCAGTTCTTCTTCTCCAATTTTCAGCTAATATATAAGCTTTATTGCCTTCTCATTTGTCTAACTTCTTACTTCTGGTAGGTTGAACAACTTGGAGATAAGATTTCTAGGTTCTTTTTTTGATCATGGCTTTCAGGTAGTCCAATAATTTTTAAATTATCTCTCCTCAATCTATTTCCCATGTCAGTGGTTTTTGCAATGAGATATTTCACATTGCCTTCTATTTTTTCATTTGATTGAATCTGTTTAATATTATCTTGATCTCTCATAAAGTAATTTGCTTCCATTTGCTCTAATCTAATCCTGTAGGAATTATTCTCTTCAATGAGCTTTTGAGACTCTTTTTCCATCTGGCAAATTTGACTTTTTAAGGCATTCTTCTCCTCATTGGCTTTTTGGGACTCTTTTGCCATTTGAGTTAACCTATTTTTTTCAAGATTTATTTTCTTTGATTAGGTTATTGACTCTCTTTTCGTGATTTTCTTGAATCATTCTTATTTCTCTTCCCAATTTTTCCTCCACTTCTCTTACTTGATTTTCAAAATCTTTCATGAGATCCTCCATAGCCTGTAACCAATTCATATTTTTCTTGGAATCTTTTGGTGTAGGAGTTCTGATTTATTTGTCTTCCATTCCATGTTTTGATCCTTTTTGTTCCCAAAAAAGGTACCTAAAGTTGTATTGCTGTGCTTGCTCTGCTTCCTTTCCTTGTTCATATTGCCATTTAATTACTTGACTTTTGAGCTCTTTGTCACAGTAGAATTCTCCTTTCAGAGAGGAGAGCTTTGTCCCAAATCACTGGGAGTTTCACAGCTACCTGACTTATTAGAAGGGCAACATTACTGCAGCTTCCACCAACTCTGGCTCTCTGGTAACTCACCTCAGGACCACCACCCAAAACCATGATCCAGACCCAGGCAGGTTAAAACAAGAGTGATTACCACCTGAATGTTCACTTGACCTCCCAGAATCTGTGGGCAAAGCGCTCTAAAGGAGCACATGGAGGCAGCTGTGGGGTGCCCCTCATATACCACTTCAAGCTGCAGGGCATGGGTTGGAGCCGCTCCTCCATCCCTTCCCCCCCAGTTCCAACAGAATTCTGTAGTGACCCCTCATGGTTTTTTTTGGTATTTGTGGGTTGATATTTCTGGAAACTGCTGCTGCTTGTGGTGATCCCTTCTCTGAAAGTTCACTGAAGCTGCTGGTTGGGGCCACCCTGGGGTTAAAACCACAGACTCATTTGGGTCTGTGCTTGACTCCCATCATGCTGTGATGAACCCTTCCTGTCTGCCTGCTGTGCTGCCTTAAGTGGGAGATTTGTTTCTCTCTGTCACTTTGTGGGTTCTGTAGCTCTAAAATTTATTCGGAGTCATATTTTAAAAATTTTTGATGTTGTTATTCAGGGAGCTGAGGGAGTTTTCCTGCTTCTTTGATGCCATCTTGGCTCCAATACTTGGAAATAAGGTAACAGAATGATGCAGCACTGCAAGGCACAACATCTGTTAGGCTACTTAAACAATGCACACTGTAAATTATGAGCAGACCCTGGAGGAAGCAAGGTGTTACTTCTACAGCTAACTAAGATGCATAGAGAGATGCTTACAAAAAATTGGGAAAGAGTCAAACAGATTCACAAAGAAAGGGAAGAAGGAAAAGGGACATAAAATTGCCTAAAACACAAAAATGAGTAGATTTCTATGCTGTTTTCTGTTACATAATGGCAGGAAATCCAAGCTTACTATTGAGATTCATTTTTTGACAAAATAATTTTGACTTTTAACGTTATTTTATGAAAAGAACACTTGATGATGAGTCAAGAGACCTGGTGGCTAATTTGCTGTGTCATAATGTATTTTGAATATTTGGCTCTCTCAGACCAAATTTGCTCTCATGCAAATATAGATCATGATATTTCTCTTACAGCTTCACATGAAGAGTTGTGCGGATCAAATATTTTATCCAATTTGTCACTTAAATCATGACATAAAGAGTTTATTATTTTTTAACATTTTTCTTCTGTGTTTAAAAGAGTGGATGATACCTTAGGGTGGTAACTTCCTGAAATTCTGAAAGGTTAACTAGACCATCATCACTCAACTAAATGTTAGAATTTTCTTTACTCTAATGCCAGTATTTTATCCATTATGCCATTCAACTAATTAAAGGTGATCATTAGCCTTGTGAAATGTATTCAATACAGATATACTCCTATAAATAGTATACTTGGTACCCCTGATTTGGGGTACTTTAGAGAGTCAAATGTGTCTTCCTCCACATTTGATGGTATTCATTAATTTCTTCTTAATTATTGTGATTAGAGAGTTTATAAGACATGTAGCATTTAGAATAAGGAAAATCTAGGTTGACACTCACTTTAGTTCTTTCTGTGACCCTTGACAGGTCATATGACATTCCATAGGCTGAATGTCCTCAATTATAAAATGAGGATTCTAAGATTTCCTATTATTTCATAAGGCTTTAAAAAAATCAAGAGGTTGGGTTGGAGTCAAGATCGTGACTTAGAAGCAGCAAAACTCTGCAACTCTCCCTATAACTACCTCAAATACCTATAAAATATGACTCTAAACAAATTTTAAAGCTCTAGAACTCACAAAATGACAGACCCTCTGAAAGCAGACTGGTAGGCAGATGGGAAGGGGTTCATCACAGCACATTGGGAACCCAGACCAGCACTGTATAATCCCATGGCTGGAGCTCCAGGGCTTCCAGAACAAGCCATAGCTGGAGCATGAATCACCAGCATCTGTGGTATTTTCCAGAATTACCAACTCACAAGAAACAAGGACTAAGTAAAAGGTCAATTGAACTTGGATAAATTTACTCCAGGTGACTGCCCTAAGGATAGAAACAGTAGAAGCAGAGACCCTGCAGCCACTTCCACATGGCTACTTCAGAAGCTTCTGGCCTGGAGATTGCATGGGGTCAAATAATCATTAAGAGGTGAAGTGTTGTCACCTTGAAATTCCTACATCACCATTACAGTCTTGAGTGGTGGTCCTGAGGATTGTTTTCAGTGAGCCAAAGCTTGTAGGGGCTACAGAAATGGTGGCATCCTAATAGATACAGCAGCTACAAAACTCCCAGAAATTTGGAACAGAGCTCTCCCCTCTGAAGAGTTCTACTGAACCTAAAAATCAAATAATTGTTCGGCAACATGAGTAGGCAAACAAAGGAAAGCAAACCCAGCAATGCAACTTTAGATTCCTTTTCTGGGGACAAAAAGGATCAAAGCATGGAATGGGAGGAAGACAACACAGTCAGAATCCCACAACAAAAGCTTCTAAGAAAAATGTAGACTGGTTACAAGTCATAGAGCAGCTTAAGAAGGATTTTAGAAACCAAATAAAAGATGTGGAGGAAAAATTGGGAAGAGAAATGAGAATGATGCACGAAAATCATGAAAACAGAGTCAACAACCAGACTGAAGAGAATTACACCTTAAAAACAGATTAACTCAAATGGCAAAAGAGGCCCAAAAAGCCAATGAAGAGAAGAATGTCTTAAAAAGCCCAATTTGGCAGATGGAAAAAGAAACTCATAAGCTTCCTGAAGATAATAATTCCTTCAGAACTAGAGTGGAGCAAATGGA
>JAQQSW010013732.1:0-12252 GCA_028646575.1 Pseudocheirus occidentalis
GGTTTTGGGACTCAGTGTTATGGTTTCTGAATAAAGACCTTGGTTCTGCCTTCTATGTGAAGAGTTTGCTACATTTTGTGATCCAAAACTATACCAGCATATTCATAACCATCATGGGTGTTGTGAATATCTCATTACCGATACAGTAAGTCATCTTTTCTCATAGAACATATAGCAGGCATTAAGTAACTACTTACTTATTATGTCTATATTGCAGATACTTAATAATAAGACCACAAAATTAAATCAGACTTCAAAAAAATCACATGATAACACTTTAAAAAAAGATTAAGTCTAAAGAGAACTGGATTATTAATAATATATGTAAGTCTTATGACACAACAAGAGAGAAAAATACAAGAGATTTTAACAGATTAAGATTACAAGTATCTTCAAAATGCAGATGGCAAGAACAGAGGAAGAACAGGTCAAATCAACACAGTATCATAGAGTAAAGGAAAGTATTTTGTGGTGATATTAGGAAAATATCTTTTTTGTCATTCAGTCCATGCTATTTTTTTTCTTTTCTGCATATGCTGAAAACAAAGATCAGGTACACAAAATGAAATTTAAAAAGTGTTTAATGTAGTCTTACATTTGTTTTTGTTGTGGGTTTTTTTTGCTTTTTGGAAGAGGGAAGTTAGGGCAATTGCAGTTAAGTGACTTGCTGTAATTCCATGCACCAACAGATTTCCAAAAGAATGCCACTGTGAAAAGCTTTTAAGGTTCGGATTACACAGTATAGTGAACACTCCATTTATTCCACTACAAAACAAGGCAAACATTCACAATATATCACAAAATAATGTGCACAACAAATCAAGGTTCAGTACAATATTCACAAAAGCTTAACATTAGAATGGCCACACCATTTTCACTACAATGGCCACAATATTTAGAAGAAAGCATTCAATCATTTCATAATACAGTAATCAATATTCAATCATTCAACCAATTCACAATACAATAATCAAACTTCCACTCATGGAGCAACTATTAACCTAATCAGTCACTAACCTAGAGTCACAATTACTGACTATCATTAATCACTAATACAGTCATTAGAAAAACAACACAAACCCTCTACCCCTTGATATCCAGCAAACCTCAATTTCATCCAAGGGGAGGCCTTTTCTTCATCTTGTCTCTTGGTGGTCTGTCTGATTCCCTGGATCCCTTTCCATGGTCCCAGCTCCCTCCTGAATCCACCAAACATTCACCTAGATTCAGAAGCAGACAGCTCCCAGGTCCTCATCCAATCCTCAGAGGTAGACAGCTCTCAGGTCCTTGTCTAGTCCTCAGGGCAGTCCCTGGCACACACTAAAGGTCACAGGGTCCAGAACATCTCAAATACTTCACTACGTCACTTGCCTGGAACTCAAGAAACATCCAGGCCATGAACAAGCAAAGTCTTATTCTGGTCACGCTTCTTCAGTCCAGCAGTTCAGCTGCCCTTAGGACTCAGAAGGAAATTCAGCTATCTGCTTGGCATTCGTCAGATTCTGGTCTCAGGAAAACTCCAACTCAGTTCTTCAGTCAGCTTCCTGATGCTGACAGAGAATCTCTCTCTCTCTTTCTCTCTCTCTCTCTTTCTCTCTCTCTCTCTCTCTCTCTCTCTCTCTCTCTCTCTCTCTCTCTCTCTCTCTCTATCTCTTTCTCTCTCTCTCTCTCTCTCTCACCAGGAGCAGCATTCCAGTTCTGGCTCTCTGTCTTGGAAATTCTTGTTTTTATACACATACTGGCCTCCTGTCTCAGCCAATCCCCTTCTTCCACATCAACAGGGGAGTCCATGCCCTCTCAACAGTTGGACAGAGTTCACACCTTCCATACTTAGCTCTAAGTTACTAAGTGCTAAGTATCTGCTAAACTGATTGCTCTTACATTGGCCCAAGGTTACACAGCTAGTTTTGTGTTAAGTGTCTGAATCCAGATTTGAACTCAGGTCCTCTTGACTCCAGGGCCAGTGCTCTATTCACTGAGCTACCTAGTCACCCTTATAGTCTTACATTTAGGAAAAATGATCAGTTATGCAATGGAGGACTTGATTTAGCATAAGTTCACATGAAATCATCTTAAGACTTGGGTTGACATCAATCTAATATCTTGGTAATGATATGAATGCTAATGAAATCTTAATTTGAATTAATACAACTATAAGGATTAAATCATTCAAAGAAATGGCTGTATTTTGTTCTGGTTAGCCAATATTTTGAAGAATTCTGCTAAATTTCTGATTGGAAAATATTACAAACTAAATTGTAGTCAGAGATTAATTGTCAGAAGAGTTAGAATTTTTTAGAACTGAACATGCAAAATAATGAGGAACCATGGTATGAGAAGGAATTTTGGATGTCTGGCCAGGAGGGGAAAAGAAAAAAAAACTAATCCTTAGGGGGATATAATAGTTGTGATAAATTTGCACTGGTTTGCAGAACAAAGAATAGGGTTTTAGACTTAGTGTTCTTTCAGGGGATAGAACAAGTATTAGTAGTTGGAAGTTGTAAGAAGACAGAACAAAGAAGGTTTGTGTTCATTATAAGAAGAATAATTAGAGTTGCCTGAAAGATTGATTTTTGAGGTCACAGGATTTTTATCATCAGAAGTGTCAAAGCAGCACGGATATGACAATCTGTCAGAGATATAGTAGATAGAATTTCTGCATTGGGACAGGGTTAAAATACTGACATCTAAGTTTTTTTCTTGCTTTGTATTCAGTAATTTTTTAAAGTTATGTTCAATTTTTCATAATCCCTTTGTGGTTTTCTTGACAAATATACGGGAATGGTTTACCATTTCCTTCACCAGTTTATTTAACAGAGGAAGAAACTGAGGCAAGCAGGGTTAAATGATTTGCCTAGGGTTACACAGCTAGTAGTGTCCAAGACCAGATTTGAACTGAAGAAGAGGAATATTCCTGACTTCCTGACTCCAAACACAGCCATTTTCCCACAGTTTCATCTAGCTGCCCTTCAAGCTTTAAGTTCCTTCAATTCCATGACTGGGATGAGTAATCTGATTTTAAGAAGTGAAACCAAATATGACAACTCTCTATTAATACCACTTATCTTATGACTCTATCTTCATTGTTGTAATTACCATAATCGCAATCTTTATGTGCACTCCTATTTATACAAAAGTGGTATTACTGATGCCAGATCATGAATTTGAATTGTTTTTCAAGCAATAGAAATGAACTGACACTGATCCACACTTTTTTTGCCTGGTTTTCTTGTAGTCACTAGTGCAGTTTTCATGACAACTGGTCAGGGTTAGTGGTTTATTCTGTTGCTATGGAACAGACTGAAGCTAACTTGCTCTTACAGGAATAAAACTCATGACTTTATCTTCATTATCACCATGTTTTAACCTACTGAGCTAACTAACCATTGGTACAATACAATTAGGTATTTAATAAACCTTCCTAATGATAGCAACTCCTTGTGAAACATGAACTTCCTAATTTCCACCAATTATTTGCCATTAAATATTAAACAAATTTAAATAAAATGCCAGTGATATTTACTCATATGTTCATGCATTTCTGCACCATTTCAATAATAAGCAATAAAATTGCTTTACAAAAGTAGACTAAATGACATTTTCAAATGAATCAATCACTAATAAGGTTTGTGTATATTCATTTGATGACTCTAACTTCATATTTATATAAGATTGAAATGACAAAAAATCAAGACATTTTAGTAATTTAGGTAATTTGTAACCCAGATTGTAAGTAGAGGGGAAATGTTGATATTAGGGATACAGAGTTTTTAAACTACTCCACACAGACAGAAACATTCAATAATTTTTAATGACAAGGCAATATGACAAATAATTAAGTTTTTTTTAATTGGGTTTGAAATTGGGATTCTTAACTTTTTTCTTGTTGTTGTTATGGTTTTTAATGAACCATTCCCCTCATTTGAATATTATTAATCCTTTCTGAGAAATGTTTTTTTAAAAGTATAAAATAAAATATACATAAATTAAAAAGTCAATCAATAATTTTAAAATAAAGCTTTCAAATCATTACTAAAATCATTCACCAATCCCAGGTCCTCGTATAAATACTGATCTTATGGGACCACCTGAGAATGCCATCTGGGAAAAGATTTCCAATCCACTTCTGAAGAAGTGTCTAAAATCAGTTCAGTGAGAAAGTAAAAAGTAATAATAATAATTTGGATCTGATGTAATTTGCTAATCTGTTCCAGTAAGAGAAAGCAGTACTTTAACTTTAGGCAGGTCAGAGACAATAAAAGGGTAGACTGAAATACTGCAAATCCATCATGAGAACCATGCAGCCTTACTGCATAGCCACATGTTATTAGACTCAGCAGGCATCTTCCACTAGAAACTTCCTCAGAAGCCACCATATCACTTAGGATTTTTCCTCAACACAATTATTTAGCAATAAACTATGTTGCACTAAAGTTGACTTTCACATTTTAATTTCTGCTTTCTTCATTCCTTGGCTCACTTCTGCTGCTCCTCTGCATGCCTGCTTCTTTACCTCAGTTTACCCACTGAACCATACTGCACAAGCCTCCCTTCCCCAGGCAACGATCTGTAGTGACATCTGTAATATTTTCTAAATTTAATTTTTTTCAGTTTTCAAAAGTAGATTATTCCCCATTACAATGAACTGAAGAACTTGCTTTTAAATATTGTAAGTATTTATTTTAAGCAGAGAGTGAAAATCAGCCACAACCATGTGGTCTGAATATGAGAAAGGGTCACTAGCCATATTAAATGGGCATTTCTATTGTTTCCTTTGAAGAGTAAAATTTCTATCTCCGAAATTTCAAATAATACCAAAAATGTGAAGGATAAAAATGAGTTAGAGAATCAACTTGCTCCTCATGCTTCCTTCTTGAAGAGGACCAATGACGTTATAAAGGTGATGTCTTGACTTGTTCATGAATTGGATTTAACTGAGGCACAGCTGCACCAGTCATCAGCTTCATTCTCTCCCTCGAAGTCAGCAGAGTCCAGACGAAATTCAAGACAACTGACAATGAGTCAGGATGCAGTTGGTGACCTGGGCCTTTTTAAACTAAGGCCTTTACTAGGTTTCAATTTGTCTGAGGTAATGCCCGTTCGATGATTAAGGGCAAGTTAAGAACTGAGATAAAAAGATGACCTAGTTTGCAATCAGGAAATAATTGCTATTTACATTCACTCTGTGTCATCAAAACCCAAACAATGGACAAGAGAGTCTTGAGCTATTATTGGGCATTCAATGAAATCAGAGTGATAAAAAAAGCAAAATAAAAAAGAAAGTCACAGTGATTTGGTTCAAGGGCATAATAAAGTAGCTGCATTTGAATCACAACGGGTTCTTTCAAAGTCTGTTTTTTTCAGAGCTATATTTCAAGAAATCATAAATGAAAACTGCACAGTACAAGGAGTTGTCTCAGCTTCTCGAAAAATACAAAGTTAAAATAAATAGGATTTTTTAAAAAACCTAGCCCTCAAACCCTATCTTACTAAATATAAATGACTAAAAATATATTTCTTTGGATACAGCACTCACAAGTAAGGGTATAACTCCCTGATTCTGAACAGAGGAATGACATATGATGAAGAATGAAGGAAGGGAAAGAGAAAGAGAAGGAAGTAGAGGGGAGGAGGAGAAGGAGAAGGAGAAGGAGAAAGGGGGAAGGAGAAGAGGAGGAGGAAGAAAAGGAGGGGGAGGAGGAGGAGGAGAAGAAGCATTGCCTAATTTACTCTGCATATGAGTATGAACTAGATATACTTAGGCAAAGAGGAAACTGGACCTTGTAGTGATTGGGAACCCCCTTGAATCTTCCTACTTGATGAGGCATTTCTCTGAGGCCCAAATCTCTGTTACTCTTAATCTAGCCTAACCCTACACTGTCTGTCATCTCCAAGTAGCCTTCACCTATTTCCCATCCTTAATCACTTTCCTGGAGTTTGACCTCAGTTCATCAAGACCCCCCTCAAATTCCTCCTCTAGCTCACCCCTAGATCCTTCCCACAGTCTTTCTGTATATAAATCCATCTTGCCTCCACAAAGGGGCTGAGATTACTCTAGTACAGACTCACTCTGTGTCTGATTATTCTGGCCCACTTGTCCAATACAAGTGTCATAAATACTTAGGCTCCTTAAGAGTCTACTCATTGTGGCAAATCTTTAATAGACTTTTCTTTTCTTTGGCAGAGAGAAGGCTTGAGCCAAATTCATTTGGCTGGAACTAGCATGTTGATATTTTGGGGTCTTGAGCACCCCTAAAGCCCTAAACCTCAACAGTGGGAATCACTGAGGATCGATATATAAGAACTTGTTACTGGGTATGAATTTGGAAGGGTACAATTTATTAAAATTAGGTATGGTAACATTGATATAAAAAAGACATTCATATGAAGATATCTTTTTAAATGGAAGGAGAAAGAATTATATAGAACTTACAAGAAGTACTAAAAGAGCGAGAAAATGGTATTGATAATTCAGAAAAGGAATGTGTAGTCAGTAAGAGTCAACATGAATTCGCAAACAATACTTCATGTCAAATTAATCATACTTGTTTCTTTGACAAGTTAATGCAAAAAGTATATCTGTTGTCGTTGCATTTGCACCATTCTAATTTTGAAGGAATTATTCTTTTCAGTGAGTTTTTGAAAGTCCTTTTCCATCTGGAAAATTTGGCTCTTTAAGGCATTCTTCTCATCATTGGCTTTTTGAGCCTCTTTTGCCATTTGAATTAGTCTATTTTTTTGCTTTTTTTGGAGTGCAGTTGGGGTTAAGTGACTTGCCCAAGGTCACACAGATAGTTTTAATGTTAAGTGTCTGAGGCCAGATTTGAACTCAGGTCCTCCTGACTCCAGGGCCAGTGCTCTATTCACTGCTCCAACTAGCCGCCTCAAATTATTCTATTTTTTAATTTATTCGCTTCAGTATATTAGATCTCCTTTAAGAGACTGTTGACTTTCTCCTCAGGTTTTTCTTGCATCATTCTCATTTCTCTTCCAAATTTTTCCTCCACTTCTCTTACTTGATTTTCAAAATCCTTCTTGAGTTCCTCCATGGTCTGTAACCAGTTCATATTTTTCTTGGAAGCCTTTGATGCACTACTTCTGACTGTGTTGTCTTCCTCCCATTCCATTCTTTGATCCTTTCTGTCCCCAAACAAGGATTTTATGGTCTGTTTGTGCTTCCTCTGCTTGCTCATATTGCCAGTCAATTACTTGACTTTTGAGCTCTTTGCCATGGTAGAAATATGCTTCCAGAATGGAGAGAGCTTTGTCCCAAATTGCTTGGTTTTTGCAGCTGATGTAGCTATTAGGAAGGCACCCTCTCTGTAGCCCCCACAAGCTCTGGCACACTGGCCACACACACCAGGACCACCACCCAAGACAATGATCCAGACCCAAGCAGGTTGAAGCAAGAGTGATCACCCTCTGAGTGGTCACTTGGTCCCCATATATTCTGCAGGCCAGGAGCTCTGGAAGCAGCCAGGAGCAGCAACTACAGCCACTGCACCTCTGCCACTTCATGCCCTGGGGGCAGAGCCCAGACCACACTCTTCTCCATCCACTTCCAATAGAGGTCCTGACTGACCTTTTACTTTTTTTGGTGTTTATGGGTTGAGAAGTCTGGAAACTGCCACAGATGCTGGTGACTCACTCTGCTGAAGTCTGCTCTGCAGGCCCCTTGTTGGGGCTGCCCTGGGGCCAGAAATGCATGGCTCATGTGGGACTGCGCTCAGTTCCCAGCCCAGCATGATAGTCTTTCTTTTCAGCCTGACAGGCTGCCTTCAGTAGGAAATTTTTCTCTCTGTCACTTTGTGGGTTCTATAGTTCTAAAATTTGTTTGGAGCCATTTATTTACATGTATCAGAAGGGATGGGAGCCATAGGTCCTGTTTCTGCTCCTCCATCTTGTCTCCACCTGCAGCATTCTTCATTCTAAAGTAGGAAATATTATCCAAAGAACCATGTACATATTAAATATATACATTATATGCAAGGTGATTTCAGAGAGTATGCACAAGGTGTAGGGGTGGGTAAACATTTGAAAGGCTCTTTGCAGAAGATGGTAGGTGGGAGGTCTGGGTCTTACCAGGGAATACTAGGGAAAATTTTGGAGGGAAGAGCCTTAAGAAGACTAAAGTTGATCATAACAGCTTTCTTGAAATATTTGAAAGGCTATCATATGAAACTGGAATTATATTTATTCTATTTGTCCCCAGAACAAAAACCTAGGAGCAATGTTGCAAAGAGAAAAATATCCCACTTTAGTGAGCTGTGGATTTTGCCTCACATGATCTTTTTCTCATTAAAGCTAGAAGACTACCCATCTGGGATGTGGAAGATGAAATTCTTGCTCAGATACAGTTATACTAAGTTCATTCTGAGGTCTTCTGCAACTCTGAAGTTATATTATTCCGTAAGTACTGCACTGATATAAATGGTTATTAAAGGAGTCAGCTAAAGGCCTGTTAAATTCTTTACCTCTCTCCACTGTGGACACTTAGATAAATGCTAGAGAATGCCATCCTTATGTCACACCTAGGCTCTGTACAAAACTTTTTCCGCTCCTCATCATCCTTCTCATGCTGGCAAAGCTCTGACACCTACAGCATCCTTTTATGATTGGTGAGTTCTGTCCCAGAAACTTCATTTGAAGGAGCACCCACATTAACCATGTTCCCTTCAAACTCAGCTTAGACCCATGGTTCTCCACAGACTAATACGTCTTGTTCCCAAACTTCTCATTTTATTTATTTTCCTCCCCTATTAGCATGTGTGTTTGCTGTGGGCAGGGACTATCTTTCTTTATGCTTTTCTTTGTACCTCTGGAGCTTAGTCTAAAGCTTGACGTGTTTGTTATTGTTCAGTCCTTATAGTTATATCCAATACTTTGAAAACCCATTTGGGATTTACTTGGCAAAGATACCAGAGTGGTTTGCCATTTCCTTCTCCAATTCATGTGACAGATGAGGAAAATGAGGCAAACAGAATTAAAGGATTTGCCCAGGGTTACAAAGATAGTAAGTCTAAGGCCAGATTTGAACTCAGATCTCCCTGACTCTAGGCTGAGCACTCTCTTCACTCTGTCATTTAGCTGACATATAGTAAATGCTTAATAAATGCCTACTCATTCTTTGGGTTTGTCTGTCTATCTATTTCTCTATGTATCTAACTTTAGGTGGGAACAAGAATATATCCATGAATGCAAGTAAACAAAGGAAAAGGTACTATGGGTTCAGAAAACCTTAAGAGGAGAAGGGTGAAAGGAACAAAAAAATTTTAAGCACCTATTGTGTGCTAGGAACTGTGCTGAATGGTTTTACAAATATTATCTCATTAAATCCTCACAATAACCCTGTAAGGTAGGTGCTATTATTATTCCTGTATTACAATTGAGGAAATTGAAGCAAATAGAGTTTAATTGACTTACCTAGGGTTACACAGCTATTAAGTGTCTCCTAACTTTAGGTCCAGCTCTCTATCCACTGCACCACTAATTGCCACTTGGTTGCTTGTTGTCCTTCACTCTCTAAAAGGACCAAAATGACATCACTATGTTAGAGTCAAGATGCAAAGTTCCTGACTGTAAATGATTAGACCAATATAAGCTTGGAATGTTCCATAATCAGGTCAGGCACAAATAGTCCATGTGAACATTTGAGGTGGATTCTGTAATTTAATTTAATTACTTTAATTCTGCTTTATTTATAGAGCACAGTACCCTCTCTGATGAGGGCACAACATGCTGAACAGTCCTGTGTCAGTGTCTCCCATGACATGCAATTAATTCCATTTTTTATTTTTTTTAAATATAATCTATTTATTTTCTTGTTTACATCACTCATTTCCATGAGATTTTGAGTTAAAAAAATTCTCCCGATCTTTCCCCTACCCACCACCCCAAACAGCAATTACATTGTATAGACTCTCCCCCAATCTGCTTTCTCCTATTTCTTCCCCCTCACCCCTCTGACTTTCTGGTAGAGCAGGATGGGTCTCCCTACCCCAGTGCCTGTATATCATAATTCACAGTTGCATATAGTTAATAATAATAATAATAATATAGATATAGATATAGATATTTTTAACATTTGAATATAGTAATTTAAACTCTAAATTCTTGCCCTTCCTCCCTTGTCACCCACCCCCACTGGAAGGACAAGCAATTCAATACAGGATGCACATGTGTAGTTATGCAGAACATCTCCATGATGGACATATTGTGAGAGACTGATTATATGTCCCTCCTTCCTATCCACCCTGCCTTGTTCTATTCTCTACCTTGTCCCTGTCCCTGTCCCTTTACTGAAGTGTGTACTTCCAGCAACCCTTCCTCCCCATTCTGCCATCCCCTCCATCATCCCAACTCTCATCCACATCCCCCCACTCTCATGTGTGGCAAGATACCCAGTTTATAGTTTATGTCATTCCTTCCCTAAGCCAAATTCAACGAGAGTAAGGTTTACCCTTTCCCTTTTGCTTTCCTCTTCTTCCCTTCCATTGTAAAAATTATCCCTAGCTTCTTCTATATGAAATGATTAACCACATTCTGTCTCTCCCTGTCTCCTCTCATTCTAATCCTCTCCCACCTCAGAATTTCTCCTTTTAAAGTGTCATCCCTTCCTATTCAATTGATCCTGTGTCCTCTATGTACACATAGTACACAAATACTCAGATATGTGTGTAGACATATGTGTATGTATACGTATATATAAATTTATATTCCCTTCACCTATCCTCATACTGAGAAAAGTTTCATAAATTACTATTATCATTTTTCCATGTTGGCATGTAAATAGTTCAACTCTGATAAGTTCATTATCACTTCTTTTCCATGTTTACCTTCTCATGCTTCTTGTATATGAGTGTCAATTTTTCTTTTCAGGTCTGGTTTTTTCAGGAAGAATGTTTGGAAGTTCTCCACCTCACTGAATGACCATATTTCCCCCTGGAACATTACATTCAATTTTGCTGGATAGGTGATTCTTGGTTTTAATCTTAGCTCCTTTTATCTCTGGAATATCATATTCCAGGCCTTATGATCCATCCGTGTAGAAGCTGCCAGATCCTGGGTTATCCTAATTCTGTTTCCACAGTGTTCAAATTGCTTCCCCTTGGCAGCCTGTAATATGTCTCCTTGATCTGGGGACTCTGGAACCTGACGATAACATTCCTGGGAGTTTTCTTTTGGGGATCTTTTTCAAGAGGTGATTGGTGAATTCTTTCAAGTTCTATTTTGCCCTCTGGTTCTAAAATATCAGGGAAATTTTCCTTGAGAATTTCTTGACGGATGCTTTCTAAGTTCTTTTTTTATCATGGTTTTCACGTAGTCCAATAATTTTTAAATTGTCTCTCCCAGATCTATTTTCCAGGTTAATGTTTTTTTCAAGGAGATATTTCACATTAGCTTCTATTTTTCATTTGTTTTAATCTGTTTGTTAGCATCTTGATTTCTCATAACATCATTTGCTTCCATTTGCTCCACTCTAATTCTGAAGGAATTATTCTCCTCAGTGAGCTTTTGAGATTCTTTTTCCATTTGCCAAATTTGACTTTTTAAGGCATTCTCCTCCTCTTTGGCTTTTTGGGCCTCTTTTGCCATTTGAGTTCATTTATTTTTTAAGGTGTTATTTACTTCAGTCAGGTTGTTGACTCTTTTCATGGTTTTATTGCATCATTCTCATTTCTCTTCCCAATTTTTCCTCCACTTCACTTATTTGGTTTTCAAAATCCTTCTTAAGCTGATCTATGGCTTGTAGGCAGTCTTCATGTTTCTTGGAAGCTTTTGGTTGTAAGCTGCGACTGCGCTGTCTTCCTTCCATTCCATGCTTTGATCCTTTTTGTCTCCCAAAAAAGGATTCTAGAGTTCAGTTACTGTTCTTACTTTGCTTGCTTTTCCTACTCATGATCCCAGTAAATCATTTGTGTTTTTGGCTCTGTGGAACTCTGCTTCCAGAGGGGAAACCCCTGTCTCAAATCGCTGGGGTTTTCACAGCTGCCAGAGCTATTAGGGGGCTGTTGCTGCCCCCACCAGCTTTGGCTCACTGAAAACACATGCCAGGACCACCACCCAAAACAGCCATCTGGATCCAGGCTGCTGTATCAGCAATGCAGCATTCACAAAGCCTACAGAAACTATAAGTATGCTGATATGGTTATTAATCACAAAATGTAACAGGCTCTCTACATGAGAAATATAGTCAGAGCATTTACTCAAGTACCCGAAGACTGAGTCCCAAAACCAGTTCATTGCTTTTCC
>JAQQSW010013733.1:0-12251 GCA_028646575.1 Pseudocheirus occidentalis
AATAGCTGAGCAGGGTACGGGTCAACACATGTCCCAAACAATTATTACCAATAAAGACAGTATCCAAGAGGAAGGGGAACATTCTGTTGAGGCTTCTCAATGCCCTAAAGTTCTCTGCATTTCCCCCTTTTCTGCTTATGCACTGGAACAACCTTGGTTTAAATGAATATTGTATGTCATTCGTCTTAGTAATCAAAACACACAGGAAATGAGGAAGGGTACGAAAATAAAACCCAGCACAATCATCATTCCATATCCCAGGAAATTCAACACTTGCTGCATGAAACCAGTTAAGATACCTTGAGCTTTCTGTATCTGATCAACAATATTGTGAGCTGAGGCATTAGGCCTCATATTTTCATGACTTTCTTTTTCTATTATAAAAGCCAACCTTTCTAATTCTTCAATATCCAAAGAAGTATTAGGATTACCTCACAGTCCGTTAAGATGATTCCATATCTGTATGATGTTATTCTTTGATTCATTATATAACTTACTAATCATAAAAATATGCGTATTGATATTCACAAATCAATCTTTATCTAACCTGCATCAGTTCTACTTCTTCAGCTACCATACGCAAATGACCTTTTAATTTGTTTGTAGCTTGATTAAATATCTGAGATTGTAGCAAAAATCTTTTAGATACATACAGATAAGTCATGAAAAATTTTACTTGTGCTATTTCCTTTTGCATCACAGCAACCAATGGTGATATAGAAACACTACCAATGATAGTCAATAACAAGGCCATAATTCCAAAAACAATACAAAAAATACATCTTTTTTTGTCTTGACAATTGAAGCTGAGTAATAATTTGATCAAGTGTATGATCAGTGTGAGAGTGATACCAATGATCATTTTCCACTGCCAACATAGACATAGATGGTCACCCAAAGACAAATAACATAGGATCACATGAATCTATTCCTATACATTCAGAAACATAACAGTTATAACAAGTAACATTTTAATGAGTCTCATATTTGGTAATATTTACAAATGATTTATTTCCACACATAAAGGTATATTGTCCTCCCAAAAGGCCTGTACTGTAGAATTGTAATGTTTGCTGAGATAAGTTCTGCTGCATGCAAAGACGGCAAATGTGGCATTAATGAGTGCCCAAGGGAACACCATTGTAAACACTTCAGGATTCCCTCGGCCATTGATACCAAACCAGTTTTGTTTTGGGTATCCTCCTTGGTGATGCTTGACATTAGTCCCATTATGCCAAGAGATATAAATTTGTTGATTTAAGTAATGACAACCAGGTACATTCATTCTACAGTCCCAAGATGTGGATCAGCCTGTCCTGTGGAGGAATCCCATGTGTCCATATCTGGGCAAAGAGCCTGTGGTAAACCATGAGGAAAGGAACATCCTGAAGAGTTTCCCAATATACTCATGGTGTAAGTAGTAATATTTGGGAAATTAATAAGGTCTTGAACTTGAAGAAGTCCTTCCACTTTAAGATCTCCATCCAGTTCCCCAGGATCATGTTCTTTTCTTAAAGACAAAGAGGATATCTTAAAAGTAATATTTACATGTGCTGAATTATGATAAAACCTCTTCAATAGATTATATTCATAGTGGTATTTAATAGATTGAACCTGACTACAGTGGGGGACAACACTTAGAGAAAAGCATAAAATAGTAGTATCAACAAAACCTGTGAAATTACAAGGAAGAACGGAACAAGTGAGGTTAGTTATTTTAAAAACAAATTCTTTGGAAGTTGTACACGACCCGTTATTTGATAAAACACATTTTGGCGCACGTTCACCCTATCCAACTATCTCAGTCCATGGAGGGTGATCAACAACAACCCAATACTTAGCCATTCCTGCCATTTGTAGTTGTGCTATAAGAGACATGATCGGCAGGAGGGACGTTTTCAGTTTCATTTTTCTCATTTGTTGTTTCCCTCTTCTGGTCTTCTTCTTCTCGATGGCCAGAGTCTTCATGCTGCAACATAGGACATGTTCTTTTTTCTGGTAAACATACTTTCTTTTGATCATCTGTGGAAACACACAAATATCCTTGGTCATGCACTATTACTCTGTGTGGGACATGCCATACACCCATATCATCCTTCCACTTAACTTTTTTTTTACTATTGACTTCTATGGACTAGACATGTTTAGGTGTAATCTTTTTAATTTGCATATTGTCCCAAAATTTCTCAGCAGGAGTTTTATTTTCATCATTAAGAGTAGAACTGTTTATGGTATATACCACTATTGCCAATACATCATGAGGCAAGCGCTGTCTCATTCCCCATTCTGTTTTTGCAAAATATTTTTCAAGGTATGGTGGGATTATAAGGGAGGCCGGTAATGTGTCGAATACCCCATTGTTTCCAAAAGGATTGAAATCCTCTAGATAAATAAGGACCATTGTCAGTTTTAAGTTGTACTGGGACACCTCCAGTGGAAAAACAGTGAAGAAAGTGTTCTTGAATATTACTAACCTTTCTCTGGTGTGAGAAGTAGCCCAAGTGAAGCCTGAGTAAATATCTACAGGTACATGAACATATTTAAGTCTACCAAAAGGATTATAGTGAGTGACATCAGATGGCCAAAGCTGATTGGGTCCTAGCCTGGGGGGTTAACACTCTTAGGAACAGCAGGAGTGCAAGGCAAGCACTGGGCACAGTTCTTCACAATGCTTCCAGCTGGTTCCCTGGATCTCTGAAATGCCTTAGCCAGCGTTCTTGCAGATTGATGAAATTGTGAGTGATATTTTTCTGCCAATCGGACTGAATTCATCGGAGTCTGATCTGTTGCTTCGCTGCCATGAAAAACAGGTCCTGGTGAATCAGTATGAGAAGGTGTGTGCATGATGTAAGAACAGCTGATTCCTATTCCTGACCACCTGTTGTAATTCTGAAAACAAATTCAATAACTGAGAGTCTGTTTTTGTTATTAAAGTAGTCCCAACTTTTTTGAACTATCTGTACAGCGTATTGTGAATCAGATATTATATTAATAGGACTGGGAAAAAGTTTAAGTGCAAAAATAATGGCAGTCAATTTCTTCTTTTAAGTTGATGGAAAAAGTGTATTTATTGATCTTAATATCATAAGTTGTGGGCAAAAAATAGAAGCTTTATATTCCTTGGTGGCATCTTTAAAACATTATATCCCTGTACAGGGTTGGATTTGGTAGTAGTAATTATGATTTTTAAAACTTATTGGCTAAAATTGTTAGGCTATTGTAACACCATACACCAGCAGATTCCAAAAAGAATGCTACAATTCGCAGCTTTTCAGGTTCGGATTACACAGTAATAGTGAACATTCTATTTATTCCATTACAAATCAAGGCATATATTCACAATATAATATTCAGAACAATATATGTTATCACAGAAAAATCACCATATGGTGTTCATAACAGCTTAACATTAGAATGGCCACAAAGTTTTCACTACAGTGGCCACAATATTTAGAACAAGGGACAAAAGAATAATCATCTGGTTTCCCTAAGGGGGAAACCCTCTTCATTTAATCAGTCAGTCAATTCACAGTATATCAATCTTCCACTCATGGGGCAACCATTAACTTAACCAGTCACTAATCTAGATTCACAATCACTAAATATCATTAATCACTAGTACAGTGATTAGAAAAGCACACAAACACTCAACCCCTGGGAGTCAAGCAAACTTCAGTTTCCCCCAAGGGTAGGCCTTTTCTTCATCTTGACTTTGGGTGGTCTCTCTGATTCCCTGGATCCCCTTCCATGGTCCCAGCTCCCTCCTGAATCCACCAAACAGACACCTGGATTCAGAACCAGACAGCTCTCAGGTTCTTGTCCAGTCCTAAGAGGTAAACAGCTCCCAGGTCCTTTTCCAGTACACAGGTCAATCCCTGGCACACACTGAAGTTCACAATGTCAAGCACATCTCAAACACTTTACCACTTCTCTTGCCTGGAACTCAAGGATCAGCCAGGCCATTAACAAACAAAGTCTTATCCTGGTCATGCTTTTTCAGTCCTCCAGCAGCTCAGCTGGCCCTAGGACCCCAAAGGAATATTGGTCTTCTGGGTGGCCTTCACCAGATTCTAGTCTCAGAAAAAACTCCATCTCAGTTCTCAGACAGTCTCCCTCCCTCTCTCTCTCTGTCTTGGTCTCTGTCTCGGTTTCTGTCTGTCTCTGTCTATCTCTGTCTCTCTCTCTGTCTCTCTGTCTCTCTCTCTGTCTCTCTCTCTGTCTCTCTCTCTCTCTCTCTCTCTGTCTCTCTCTCTCTCTCTCTGTCTCTCTTTCTCTTTCTCTCTCTCTCTCTCTCAAGAAAACTCCAATTCACTTCTTTAGAACAGCTCCCAGATGCTGAGACAATCTTACAAAGACAAGAGGAAAATACCAATTCTGTCTCTCTGTATCTGGAATTCTTGCTTATATACAGACACACAGGCCTCCTGTCTCAGCCAGTCCCCTTCTTCCATGTCAACAGGAGAGTTCACACCTTCTCAACAGTGAACCAGCCAGAGTCTAAACATCTTTCTTACACCAGATTTTTCACACCTTCCACACTTAGCCCTAACTTACTAAGTGCTAAGTATCTGTTAAACTGATTGTTGTTATATTCCACACCTCCAGGATTCTTGGCCTTACAATTTCAATTTAAATGGCCATGAATCCTGGATCCTGGAACAAATAAAGGCACTACACTTTGTAATCCTACCAACTACGCCATAATGTAATGCCATGCACCAGCAGATTCCCAAAAGAATGCTTCTGTGAACAGCCTTTTAAGGTTTGGATTACACAGTAATAGTGAACTTTTCTTACAGCACTCCTGACTATACTGGTTCTAAGTTCTTGGGGAAATGGAAAAGGGATTTGGGAGTCATTGATCCATCTTTCCAACAATCATCCTTTAGCATAGACTTGGTCTTGTATTTGCAATCCCATGTACTGTATATAGCATACTTTAATTTGTTGTTGTTTTAACTGTATGGATCTCTGAAAAATCTAGAAAAATTTCTTGTGACTAAAGACTCAGCAAAGTAACTCTTCATTTTATACTCACGGCTTTTTCCTGCCCTTTAAAGGACAATATCTCCATTACCCCAATCAAAGTGAAGATAATGAATATCTATTTAGCTATTTGGGGCAAAATCCTACTGTTCCCTCAGTGTAGGGGTAATTTATTCCATAACCCAGAGAGTTAACTCCATTCACTGCTTGGGTTTGAGTATGTTTGTTTCTTTGTTTTAATATGGCATATAACTGGGGAGAGGGGGGCAGAACCAAGATGGTGGTGTAGAACCAGCAAGTTCCTGCAGCTCCCACACTGCCACCCTAAACACCCATAAAATATGAGCCCAGACAAAGTCTAGGAAAGTCTAGGACTCTCAGACTCACAAAAATACAGAAAACACATCTCTCACTGAAGGCAGTTCGGCAAGAGGGGCTCACCGCAGCAGGCTGGAAGCCGAGGCATGCCCAGCCTGAAACTGAAACTGTGGCCAGGCCCCAGGGCGAGAGAAGCCAAGCCTCCCAAGTCATGGCTGAGTCTACTTCAGAGAAGATCTACTGCACCTGTAGGGATCTTCACATCTAGCAAGCCAGAATTACAGAAGGTCAGTGCAACTGAAACTTTGAAACTTAATTTGGGGAAGGAAAAGCAGTTGGCCAATCTGCCTGCGGGGCAAGGAAGCAGTGGGGGAAGGGCAGGAACTACTGTAACTGATGGCTGCCCCCACTGGGCTGCTTCAGAGTCCCTGGCCTGCAGATCCCACAGCAGGGCTGAATCGATTGATCAGGGCCAAGTGCTCTTGCATTGAGCAGCCTGGATCCGGATCATGATGTTGGGTGGTAGTCCTGGGGTGTGCTCTCAGCAAGCCAAAACTGGAGGGGGCTGCAATACCCCGCTAATAGCTCCAGCAGCTGGGAAAACCCCAGCAATTTGGAACAGAGCTTTCCCCCCTGGAAGCAGAGTTCCACAAAGCTGGAAAAAAAAGATAAAGGTGTTTTCTCAAAGCCTCCCAGTGGAGTCAGGTGTATCAATAATGAGATATTCACAACACCCATGACATCAGGGAAAATAACATGCTTTGATTTTTCTTTTTTTATCTGTGCAAAAATATGGAGAAGGAACTAAGATAACTTTATTCAAGAAACATTATGAAAAGGGTAATGACTATTTGGAAAGGAAGTTTTTTGGTTTAGTAAATAAATCATCTTGATGACCTGGTGAGTCCTCTCAGTTTAGTGGTCTGGGAGATTTCATGAAACTGGATCAAGGAGGATAAACACATACAAATCTAGAGTCTTCTCTAGAGCTCAGGCTGATGTGATAAAAGTGAGTCAGGGAATCTCAATAACCCCAATGTGGGGGAGCAGTTGTACTAGTCCTGGTACATTTTCTGTTGTTGTTATTAAGGAATTTCATTTTTGTCCAACTCTTCCTCAGCCAATTAGAGGTTTTCTAGGCAATGATCTTGGAGTGGTTTGCCAATTCCTCTAACCATTCATTTTAAAGATCAGAAAACTGAGGCAAACAGGGTGAAGTGGCTTGACCAGGGTAAGTGTCTGAGGCCAGATGTGAAACCAGGCAAATGAGTCTTTGTAACTCAAGGCCCAGCGCTCTAGCCAATGAGCAACAAGCCGCCCAATTACATTTTACATGCCTATTATGTTAATGTTCTAATGGATCCTAAGAAGTTTACCTTATTACAAATGAACCAGAGTGCCCCATTCTTATGTCTGCTATTTTAGAAGGTATTTTATGAAGGAGAGCCTACAAATGAAGGATATCCCACATATTGTAAATAATCTCCAACCACCAAGTCCCCAAAGGCACCTCAAGGAGGACATCATTATTCTCAGGTAAAGACTAATTGTGCTTACTAAAAGATTGGCAGTTGGTGTGGTGGAAAGGATATTGGGTTGTACAGTTAAAACTCCAGGTTGAACTTCGCATGAGTCCCTGAACTGCTGAATGACTCGGACCGGTCAGAGTCTAAACATCTTTCTTACACCAGATTTTTCTAAGTCCATTCTCCATTGAGAAACCAAAGGGATATTCCTGAACGTTCGGTTGTAATCATGCTGCTGTCTTATCCCCTCCCATCTCCCAATATATTCTAGCGGTTCCCTATCATGTCCAGGACCAAATAGAAAATTCTCTACTTGGTTTTTAAAGTCCTTCAAAAAGAGTCCTTTCTAACTTTCCAGTTTCCTTACACTTACTCCCCTCTGTCTATGCCTTGATCCAGCCACACTGGTCTTCCTGCTATTGTTCACCCACAATACCATCTTTGTCCCTTCCCCATTTCATTACCTCTGACTGTTAGGACAGACTTTAACACAAATCAAATGCTTAATAAGTGCTTGTTGATTTGACTCTCCTTATGTCCCATGGGAGCCTCAGAGATTGGAATCCTGGCTAGAGGAGGAGTCACAGTATGGCAGACTATCATCTCTAGGATCCATCACCATACTGACCTTAATTTTTTTTCAAAATTCAACTGCTGGTTATTTGAACTTCTACAGGGAAAATTGTAATTTATTTTTTAGTCATGAGAAAAGAGCAATGGCTCAGCTTCTAGGGCACAGACCTTAGAGATAGAAAAAGAGACAGAGACAGTTACAGAGACAGAGAGACAGAGAGATCTAGTGTGCTGGACTGTACAATGAATCCTTATCTGAAATTCCATTAAAAGTTGTTGCTGTTTTGGGGGCTCAGAACCCGTTTGGGTGGAAAAGCTCTGGGGAGCGAGCCACATGGTTCTAGAATTAGCTCAGCTCCCATTTGGGCAATACATTCATCAATTTCCCCAACCACTTTTAGCAAAAGGAAACTGGAGGCACATGGCCCCTGTGAAGTCCTTTCCAATAGAATGTCAGGGGCCATTCATTGAGTGCTCACTTCCCCAGCTGCAGCTTCCCAGGATCTGAATCAGGCTCAGTGCAAGGGGAACCAGAATTAACCTAAGCAGTACACAAATGAGTCCCTTGGAAATATCAATTGCCCTGTTATAGGAAGAATTATCTCTTTCCTCTCAACAGGACATTTTGTAATATCCTTTTAATTCTATGGACTTATGATCTCATTAATAATGGCATTCCCCTCAACTGTGCAGATTGCAGCCCATCCTTGTGCTATGATCCTGTACACTTCCTGACTCTGCCTTCCTGCCTAGAGGATGTACCCAGCATGATGGAGGCTTCCTTTAAGTCCTTTTTTCATTTTCTGGGTGCTGGTACAGCAGCTCCTCTGTCCATTCTCTTCTCTCTCCTTCACTTCATGCCTGGATCATCTTTCTTTCTGATCATATATTTCCTTCAAGATTTTTCAGGAGACGATAGGCTGTAACATCGCTTTCAAATAACCTGTCTGGAAACAACAGGAAAAGAAAAGATTGTGAGAAAAGTAGATTATACAGGAGGGAGAGATGAGTTTGATTTGTGCAGGAAATGTCTTCACAATATTGACCAATGTTGGCTTCCAAAATCCACTGGGGAGCCAAACCCTTAATGAGATGGGGAAGAAAAAAAGAGATGGATGAGAAAAGTTTTAAGAGAACAGAGAGTATTCTAGGGCCCATCAACTTCACAGAGGAGTAACACAGGAATGTCTATTTATCAGACTGGTGGTAAATGAACAAAGCAAAATCACACTTTCTGAAAGGTGGAAGTTTTCTGAATAGACAACCTATTAAAATGTTTTGGACTGTTCCACTAGCCTATCCTGTACTAGATTCTGGGATAATAAGGAATTAATGATGGTTTTAGGATCAGGTAGCGTAGAGATATTTTAATCAAACATACTCTAAACCAGCATAATAATTGAGAATCTATTTCTTTAACACCAGGAGGTTACTTCTGACCAGTTTGAATGACTAAGGCAATACTTTCTGTTTGCTCCTAAGTTTGCCTAGAAGACTGACCCAATCTGTCTTTGTGATGAATCTACAAATCTACAAATTTGTCAATCACCCCATCTGCCTACTTATCAATCTTTATAATTGAGCATTAGCTAGTAGCTCCAAACTTGTTAGATTAACATGAATCATTCCTCCAATGAACTAATTCTCTCCTTTAAATTTTCCATATAATAAATTCAGCTTACAGCATATTAAATTGCTCCTGTCTTTATTTCCATTCTTCAGATCTGATTCATCATGAAGATGAGAATAACATAAGAAGAAAATTTGAAGAATCTTGGCCTAAGAAGCAGAGCTGGCCTTTTAGAATTAGGCTTCAAGGATGAAATGGCAAATCATACATAGAAATTTATATATGCAATACGGCACAGTGGGCAATGAGCAGCCTTGTAGACTGGGTTACCCGGGTCCCAGTTCGAGGTTGGTGACCATGGGCAAGGCAGTTCACCTGTTGGTACTCCAAATAACCATCCAGAATTGTAAGTAACAGAAAACAGTGATCAACATTGGTAAAAACAGAGATGAAATCACATCTGCAAAATATAATACAAGTTTATGCTGGTTCCCCTGACAGAATGTTGGTTGTTTTAAGGCAGACACTGTTTAATTTTTGTTGATGATTTTTTTTCCTTTCTATCTCCAGAGCATGTCATGGTGCCTCGAGCATAGGTGCTTAATAAATGCAAGCTCCTTGACTGTATGACTCCATTCCAAGACACTAGAAAGCTTGGTCCATTGTTATTTGCTTAATAAATGAAGATTGGTTGATGGAGTTGAAACTATATTACACTGGTATACTCCACCTTCAGTATGCTCCTTGAGGGAAAAAAAGATAACATTCCATTTTTCTGGAATTCCATTATAATAAATCTGTAGCTTATTTGTTTGAATACTAGTTTGAATCAACAATCCTTTCCTGGAATTTATGGAAGAACACTAACATTATGATGATTCAAAATTGATCTGAATTAAAAATCTGGCCAGATGTAGTACAGTCTCAGAGAGCACCTGTGGGAAACCACAAGCTCTCTGCATCAAGTGATTCTCTGGGTACATAAGTCATTGTGGCCAAGGAAAGAATTGGCACTTCCATACAATGTGACATTTTAGCAGAGAGCAAAAGTCCTCTATTTCACCACTATACAAAAATTCCTTGAAATTATTTTGTCCACCACCTTCTTCAAACCATCTACTTACTGCTCATGGTGTAGGGTTTGCGATAATAAACTAAATGGGAAAACAAATCTTAGGAAAAAATGGATAATTCATGATACTTACCCAAATAACCCAACCACAAACCAAATTCTTGGAGAAAAACCATGGAACATCCAATAGTAAGGGAAGAAGATCACAAATTGTCACAACAAAAAGAGCTGCTATAAATATTCTTGTGCATTTGATGAATATTGTCTGCCTTTTTAATCTCTTTCTGATATATCCAGAGATATATAGACCTAGCAGGGGAAGGCAGACTCTTATCATCCTTTGGGTAGAGGTCCAATTAGTTTTCCAGAATGGATGGACCAATTCACTCATCCAACAGCAGTGAATTAATATATCTATTTTTCCATCCCTCCTCCTCCATCATTTGTCATTTGTCTTTGTTTCGGGATTAGCCAGCCTGATGGTCAAGAGGTGGAAGCACAAAGTCCTTTACATTTGCTTTTTGCTAAACAATAGAAATTTTGAGCATTTTATAAGACTATTGAGAGCTTTCATTTTTTTTTCTTAAAACTGTTCATTCCTATCTTTTGCCTATTTATTGATTGAGGAATGGTTCTCATTCTTATAAATTTGATTCAGTTCCATTCATATTTGAAAAGATCCCTTCATCAGAGAAAATTAAACTAAAATTTTTCCCAGTTTTTAAAGCTAATGTGGCTATGCCAGTTGTGAAGACATAATTTAAAAATCTGTGAACTCCTTGAAATTCTTAACTCTTTTGGGAAAACATATGAACATTGTATTTCAAGAGATTGCAGGCAAAAAAAACACTCAGGTCTATTACAGCCAGAGGCAAAGTGAAGAATCTGCTGGTCACTTCCTGAAAGAAATCCCAAGAGAAAAATATCATGAAATCCAAAACTCATATGTATATAGTTTTTTTAAATTGGACAATCATCCAAAAAGTAGTTCCAGTGCTAAGTACATATAGCTAGGGTCACACAAAGCCTTTCATCTTCTTCTCCAAATGGAAAATCTTTGAACACAATATTCCAAAATGAAGAATATGAAGGTTTATCACAAGGAACTACTTTTCCTGCACTTAATACAATATTATAGTGGAAAAGTAGACATTAATTGGGGAAAAGTACCATTTCTCACAAAATGACCAGAGTTGGGTTGTAACTTTTTAATATAAAGACAAAGATCCAGAGAAACTGTGAAAGGTAAACGTATTTGAAGAACTAGAAGGAATTTCATGATGATATAGTACTGAGATCCTCATAGGGAGAGAAGAAACAAATATTTTCTCAGAACCTTAATATGTTCAAGGTATATGTTGGGTATATATCTGGAATTACATAAGAAAAAACAGAGGTCAATTGGGGGCAGAGCCAAGATGGTGGCATAGAAGCAGCAAAGTTTCGCATCTCCCACACAGCCACCATAAATACTCACAAAATACAGCTCTAAACAAATTTTAGGGCTCCAAAACTCACAAAAATACAGAAAATACATCTCTCACTGAAGACAGATGGGCAGGTGGGGCTAATCCCAGCAGGCTCAGAGCTAAAACCAGCCCAGCCTGAAATGGCAACCTGGCCCCAGGGCAGTCAGGAGGAGCTGCAGCTGGAGTCTACAGGAGAGCAGATCAGATGCAGCTGAGGCAATTTCCAGATTTATCAAGCCAGAAGACATAAGGCTAAGAGAAAGGTCAATGGAATTTGGCTTAATTTGGTGGAGAAAAGTGTCCAGCCAAACTGCCCCTAGGGCAAGAAAGCAGCAGGGAAGCAGCAGGAACAACTGCAAGGCAACTGCCTCCACTGGGCAGCTTCAGAGCACCTGGCCTGCAGATAGTAGGGGGACAAAGGCAATTGATTAGGGATAATGGCTCTTGCATTGAGTGGCCTTGATGCAGACAGTGGTATTGGGTGGTGGTCCTAGCATGCGCTCTCAACAAGCCAAAACTGGTTGGGGCTGCAGCACCCACCTAATAGCTCTGGCAGCTGTGAAAACCCCAGCAATTTTGGACAGAGATTTTCCCTCTGGAAGTAGAGTTCCACAAAGCTAAAAAAACAACCAATTAATTGACTGGCCAACATGAGAAAAAGTAAGAACAGCAATAAAACTCTAGAATCCTTTTTTAGGGACAAAAAGGATCAAAGCATGGAACAGAAGGAAGACAAC
>JAQQSW010013734.1:0-12251 GCA_028646575.1 Pseudocheirus occidentalis
TCTGTCTTGTGGAGAGTTTTGGAGCTTGAAAATCTGTTTAGCGTCCCATTTTATGAGTTTTTTAGTGTGTCTGTGTGGGAGCTGTGGTGCTTTGCTGCTTCTATGCCGCCATCTTGGCTCCGCCCCTAGTTTATATTTTTCTTGGAAGCTTTTGGTGCAGGAATTTTTGACTGTGGTATCTTCCTCCCGTTCCATGCATTTATCCTTTTTGTCCCTAAAAAAGAATCTAAAGTTGGATGGCTGTGCTTTCTTTGCTTCCTTTGTTTGCTCATGTTGGCAGTCAATTACCTGACTTTTGAGCTCTTTGCCAAAGTAGAACTCTGCTTCCAGATGGGAGAGCTTTGTCCCAAATTGCTGGAGTTTTCAGAGCTGTTGTAGCTATTAGGAGGCCACTGTCTCTACAGCTCCCACTAGCTTTGGCTCACTGGTCACACACCTCAGGACCACCACCCAAGGCTGTGATCCTGATCCAGGCAGGTTAAGGGAAGAGAGCTTAGTCTCTAAATGGTTCCTTGCCGCAACCCCCGCCCCCGCCATGCTCTGCAAGCTGGGAGCTCTGAAGCAGCCACTTGGAGGCGGCTGCAGTCCTGCCACTTCCACTGCTTCTTGATTTGTAGGTAGAGGCCAGATCACACTCTGTCTCCCCAAGATCCAGGAGAGTTCCACTGACCTTTTACTTTGTCTTTGGCATTTATGGGTTGATAATTCTGGAAACTGCCATAGCTGCTGGTGATCTCTTCTCCCAAATGCTCCAGCCACGGCTGGTCTGGGTCGCCTTGGGGTTAAAACTGTGGGCTCATCCAGGGCTGGGCTCTGCTTCCAACACACTGCTATAAACCCTTCCTTTCCACCTGTCAGGCTGCCTTCAGTGGGAGATTTGTTTCTGTCTGTTACTTTGTGGGTTCTATAGCTCTAGAATATAAGAGTCATATTTTATAAGTATTTGAGGTGGTTATGGGGGGGAACCTATGGAGTTTTCCTGCTTCTACACTGCCATCTTGACTCCTTCCCCTCTACCCTTAAACATTTTAAAATATATATTTGTGACTTGAGAGGAAGGGATGGGGGGAAATATTATTTTACAAATTTATTATCCAAGAATATTTTTGGTAATTTGTGAACTCTCCTTCATCCTGTATTGACCTTAAGTAACAGGGCAGATGCAATCCTTATAGCAAACACTGAGTCCCTGGCAAGAAACTTATGTTCATTTGATAAACATCTGTAGTCTATTACCAAGTAATTCACTACTCAACAGCTAATCTTTAAAACAAAAGGGCCTCTGCTTACAAAAAACTTTTAAGGGAAAAAAGAAATCTGCTAACTCTCTTCTAAATTAACTAAATTACTCTGCTGGCAAAGTAGAACCAGATTCATTTTAAAAAGAAAAGAGAGGTATTTATTCTTCCCCTGGCAAGAGAAAGACTGTTTTTCAGTCAGGAAATGTAGTGCCAGTTTATTATTTCAAAAAGTTGTAGAACAGCAGTTCTCAACCTGTGGGTTATGTTCAATTTGTAACAATGGAAGTACACCCTGTGTATCAGATATTTACATTAGAATTCATAACAGTAGCAAAATTACAATTATAAAGTAGCAAAAAAAATAATTTCATGGTTGGGGGGGGGTCACCACAACATGAGGAACAGTATTAAAGGGTCGTGGCACTAGGAAGGTTGAGAATCACTGGGGTAGAAGAAAGCGTTTCATAATTTCCTTTATTTAAACAAAGCATCCTCAAGACATGTTCAGGATACTTTCTCCCTTCCTACCCTCAACCCCCACTACAGTATTTCCTAGAAGACATAAAAGATTTCAGTAGAGAAATTAGCAAAGAGATGCAACTAAAGCAAATGAAAAGAAAATAGCAATTTTCTTATATTTTACTAGCACTGCAAAGGGACTTCAATGTGTGAGAACCAAAATCAATGCCATTTCAGAAAAGCTATGTAATCTGGGAAAAATTTCCAGACTGATTCATATTCATTGTCACTTATACTGGAAATAGGAACCCTTGCATTTCCTCATTCTTATCATTAAAAATATTTGCGTCTTATATGGTCATTCCTTCATGTTAACCTGGCTCTAGAAAATTCTTGATTTCAAATGATAGAAATAAATGCTTTGCTAGCATAATGGACAAAAAAAACCCAACCTCAACCCCCCAACACCCCCCCCAAAAACCACCATTTCTTGTTAGCAGGTTTATTCAGAGGATGAAGTTATCTGTAAGACTCAGTGCAACTTGCCTTCATAAACAGCTGCAAAACCTTTTCCTACCCAATTACTGCTGCTGCGAAACTCAATCCACATCCTGCTGTCAGTAGATGTTAGAACTTCAGGCAATTTGTCACCACAGAATCTGCCTAAAAGAAACAAAAGTCAATGGGATTGTTGAATGTGGTCATGCAAGTTGTAAGTGGGTACAAATTGTTTTAATCATACTTCACTTGCCAAACTGATAAATTATCTCTAATCATGTCTAGAATTCTCATGGTTAACAATAAAGAGCAAAAATTCTATATACATTTGGAAAGGCACATCATTTTTAATATCACTCAAAATCCTAAACACATTTTTTTTGCCATATACCAAAAATTTAATCAATTCATAACCACATCTTAGAAGCCGGATTTTACCAAGAGAAGTCAAGAAAAACATATTATTATTATTGGTATGCTTAGGGGACGAGGAAGTGGGAAAGGGAGAAAAAAGATTAGCAAATTACTTCCTTGGGTAGGTAATTGTTAGCTCACTTAAAGTATAATAACCTCTTTGGAAAAAGTGATTTACTTTGTGCAGCTAATCACTTTACTCTACAGATGATGTTTCTCTTATTTGGATTTACCTTACAATTCAATATTCAGCTCTCTTCTTTTTGTATTATTAAATGTTTCAAAAATGGCCAAACTACTTCTTTGTCAATCTGTTGGTTTCCCCTCCAAAATAATGTCACTTTTACATGGCAGTGTTATACAAAACTAAGTCACACAGAAAATAAAATAATTCAAAGAAGCCATGGGATATAGTGGGTAGACCGTTAACCTCAGATTCGGGAAGATGTAGGTTCAAATCTTGTTCACCACATATTGCTTATCTGACCACCACCACCACCACCTCCTCCTCCTTTGCTGGTCATTTAATCTCCCAGTAGCCCAGGCACCTCTTAAGACTATAAATTGCAGAGCAGGTGCTGATTTGCATTCGCTGAATGACCTCCCTCAGCCAACGTAAATCACAAATCTAGACCTCCTCCTTCAAAATATAAATAAAACAAATTTGGGCATTTGCAATTAAGCAAGGTGTCTTTCATTAAAAAAGTAAAGATCTCTTAAAATTCTTGGAACACAGTAGGAGCAAACAAACTCACCGTTGCTCTCGCCCTTAAATTGAACAGGAGACAACTGTAAGACAGCCTACCTCATGCAAGTCACACCTCAAGCAAGTGTGGTCTCTATTTTAAAAGTTGACAACAAATATTCCCAGTTAGGACAACACCATGTGGCATAAATTGGAAATGTTTGATCCCAACCTCCAATAACTCAGGGAGAAATTAAACTAAGAATGTTAACACAGGAGATGGTGCATTTAACCCAATAAATCCACAAATAAAACTTATGTCTCTCACACAAAGAAACTACTATGCCAGTTCTATCATCAAAACTATGATAGTTGTTGGTTTACACACACACACACACACACAAACACACATCCCTTTTAAAAAGTAGTTACTGTATACAAAAAGTTATTTTATAGATCTAGAAAAAAATAGTGATAAAATTCTTCTGGAAGAAGAAAAGGTCCAGAATATCGAGGGAATTAATCAAAAGAAATGCTAGGAAAGTGGCCTAGCCATACCACATTTTAAATGGTATTATAAAGGAGCAGTCATCAAAACTACTTTGGTAATCATTGAGGAATAGAAGAGTGGAAGAGTGGAATAGATTAGATATATGAGACACAGCAGTCAATGACCCTAGCTTCTGGTATAAAAAACATCACTATTTGACAAAAACTGCTGGGAAAACTGGAAAATAATATGGCAGAAATTAGGCATAGAAGAATATCTTACACGGTACACCAAAACAAAGTCTAAATGGTTGCATGATACAGATATAAAACGTTGATATTGTAAGGAATCTGGGAGAGAAAGGAATAGTTATTCCACACAGATTTATGGAGAAGGGAAAAAAATTATGACCAAAAAAGAGATAGCTTTATGAAATGCAAAATGTGTAACAGTGATGACATTAAACTGAAAAGGTTTTATACAAATAAAGCCAAGATTAGGAGGGAAGTGCATAATTGGGAAAGAATTTTTATAACCAGTGTTTCTAATAAAGGTCTCATTTCTAAAATACACAGAGAAGTGAATCAAATTTATAAGGATACAAGTCATTCCCCAATTGTTAAATGGTCACAGGATATGAACAGGCATTTTTCAGAGGAAGAAATTAAAGATATCTATAAGCATATGAAAAAAAATGCTCTAAGTCACTATTGATTAGAGAAATACAAATCTAAACAACTCTGAGGTACCACATCTTACCGGTCAGACTGACTAATATGACAAAAGAGGAAAATGACAAATACTGGAGATGCTGGAATACTGGAACACTAATGCATTGTTGATGGAGTTGTGAACTGATCCTGCTATTCTGGAGAGTAATTTGGAACTTATAATGTCAAGCATTAGCATCTTCCCAAAAGAATGCTACTGTGAACAGTTTTTAAATTTCTGATTATACAGTATAGTGAACACTCCATTTATTCCATAACAAATCAAGGCAAACATTCACAAGAAATCACACTATAATATTCACAACATTAGATCTTATCACAGAAAATCACAATATAATGTTCACAAGAGCTTAACATTAAAACGGCCACATAGTTTTCACGAAGTGGTCACAGTATTTAGAACAAAGAACAAAAGAATAATTATCTTGTATCCCTAAGGTGGTTTGCTTTCCTTACTTAATGATTCAATCACTTCATACTACAAGTCCATCTTCCACTCATGGGGCAATCATAGGTTAACTTAATCAGTCATTTATCTAGCAATCAGTCACTAAGTATCATTGATCAGTAAATACTACCATTAGAAAATTACACAACACCACACCACTCAGCGTCTAGTAAACTTCATTTTCTTCACACATTCAATATCCAAGGAGAGGTCTTTTCTTCCTCTTGACTCAGGGTGGTCTCTCAGATTCCCTGGATCCCCTTCCATGGTACCAGCTCCTACCTGAATCCACCAAACAGTCACCTGGATTTAGAGGCAGACAGCTCCTAGGTTCTTGTCCAGTCTTCCAGGCAGTTCTTGCTACACACTGAAGTTCAGAGGATCTAGCACATCTCAAAACCCTCACCACTTCTGTTCCCGGGAACTCAAGGATCAACGAAGCCACAAACAAATAAAGCCTTATCCTGGTCATGTGTCTTCAGTCCTCCAGCAGTTTTGCTGGCCCTAGGACCCAGAACAAATCTCAGCCTTTCAGGCGGCCTTCTTGGTAGCAACTTCAGCCTTCACCAGACTCTGGTCTCAAGAAAACCAACTCAGGTCTCAGTCCAGCAAGTAGCAGACCAGTTTCTAGACACTCCAATTCAAACTCTAACTCTCTAATTCTGACTGTCTCTCTCTCTAAGACTCTTCTTATACACACACACACACACACACACACACACACACACACACACACACACGCACATACACATTCTGGCTTCCTGTCTCAGCCAACCCCTTCCTATTATGTCAGCAACAAGAGACAGAATTCATACCTTCTGTTTCTTTCACAGAGGAACTTAGTCCTTAGTTACTAAGGGCTAAGTACCTGCTTACTTGACATAATAAAAATGGGATCTTCAAATTTAAATTAATTACCATTACAGAACTACGTCCAAAGGGCTATAAAAAAAGTGTATACCCTTTGACCTAGCAATACCACTTCTAGGGCTATATCTCAAAGAGATCATACAAATAGGAGGAGAACCCATAGGTACAAAAATATTTATAGTAGTTCTTTTTGTGGTGGCAAAGAATTGGAAATCAAGAGGATGCCCATCAATTGGGGAGTGGCTAAACAAGCTGTGGTATATGAATGTAATGGAATGCTATTGTGCTATAAGAAATGAGGAGCAAATGGACTTCATAATCACCTAGAGGGACTTATATAAACTGATGCTGACTGAGAAGAGCAGAACCAGGAGAACTTTGTACACAATTACAGACACATCATATCTATGATGACTACCTTTCATAGACTGGGATCCTCTCAGCAATGTAAGGTTATAAGACAACTCCAAAAGGCTCATGATTGAAAGGAGTTTCCATATCTAGAGAAAGAACTACACAATCTGAATGCAGAGTCAAGTAAACTACTTACTCTCGATTGTGTTTTGTTTTGTTTCTTCTTTCTTGTTGTTCACTCTGTTGGTTATAATTCTTCTTTACAACCTGACTAATATTTAAAGTGAAGGTATTTGTAGAATCTATATTGGATTGCATGGCACTATGGGCATAGCGGTGGGAGAGAGAAAAATTGGAAATCAAGGGATTGTGGAAATCAATGTTGTAAACTAAAAGTAAACATATAAACAAAAAAAGAAGTCGTTATGACATCTACAAGAGTTGTAGAGTTCCCATCATTTGGCACAGTTATCGTTTAGCTTCTCCTTTATAATGTATTGCTGCACTGAGAGAAAAACCAGTTTTAATATATTTCTTGAGCATCTCTTTTTAATGGAAAGAAAAAAGGACTACTGACCCAAAATATAAATTTCAGGCCTTAAGATAAAAGTTAGGGGCAAGAAGTAATGGTAACCAACTCAGTTAATAGATAATAGCTTACCTAGTAGAGGTGATTTTCTCCAATAACCATCTCTGATTTCAATATAATCATACCAGCATAAACTACTCTTGTAGAGGTCCATTGTAGTAAAGTTTAAGACAATCTGCAAAATGAAATAGAACTGTAGTCATTCAATGGTTGAATATCATCTGGCTAAAAAGGATTAAGGATGCTTTTAGATTATGTTGGTATGCTGGTGACATACCACTAATGTTGCTTGACAACCAACATCCCTTTGTAACATCCCCTGTTTTTTAAGGAAGTTACTATTACCTTTCTGTTTATAATAAATTGAAAGGCTAATTTCAAATGAAATAATTCTGGTGCTAAGTGAACTCCCTCTCAAGGCTTTTATTTTAAGAGATAGATAAGCAAATGTCTATAAAGTCATTAGGAAGCAAGAATAAAATCTGGATCTGTATGACTCTACTATCGGGAACAATCCCTCTGAAATCAAGATGAAAAGTTGTACAATAGTCTATTTGTGGACGTACTGTGACAGAAGCCCTTTCAGGTTATACTCTTACATACCACCTGATTCAGAATGTACTAAATCCTTTAAATCTGTAACCCTTGCATTAGATTCACAAGGTAACATTAACTCAACAAAAATTACAAAGATATTTATTTGCTATTCAACAGACATGGGCATAACTTTCAGAACTGTTTATTTTTTGCATTGACTCACTCCTTTTAAATGTTTTTAAATATTTTAAATGTTTTTATGTTTAAATGTTTTTAAATCATTTGAGAAGCCATGATTAAATCAATAAGATATGTTGTTTAAACTGTAAATTTTATTGAATCACTTTTGAAACAGTATATATTTTCATACTTAGGAACATTCTAACCATTCAATTTGAAATTTTATGATTTCTTTTAATTATTGCACCATTCCTGGTCCTTTCTGCTACATGGCTTGCAAGAACCTTTAACCAAAGCAAGAAAATGGTGAGAACCAATCCTCTTATATTAATTTACAACAACATTCAAAAGGAAATTATTTTTACTTGCCAAAAATAAAAACATCAGGTCCCTTTCTAGGACTTAAATTTTGTCAATGTGGAGTAATAACTTTAATCACTGTTATCAACACTATCAAAAATTCCTTCCATAAAAATTCCAACTGAAGTATCCACATACTTAAGCCTAACATTATTTTCTATGGTCTCTATAATTACACCTTATTTCTTGATAAGAATCTCTGAATACTTTTATTCTTTTTGAATGAAGATTAGAACATGGTAGGGAATTTCACAGGTATCAAAATTCATTTAATAAGCAAGAGGAACTAGAGGTGCTGCCTAAAAGTGGAAACTATGACTTCATAGATACCGGTAAGACAAGTGGGGACAAAAATCCATGAACAAAATATGGCCCTCAATAAGTACAGTATATTCAAAAGGAATAGGACAGATTAAAGTAGGAATAGGGTAGCACTATATACTAAGAAAATAAAGTCATGTGATGAAATCCAAGGACAAAGGAGGAGAATGTATCAAAGTATTTGAATGAAAAACAATAGAGAAAATAAATTATTTCATTGCAGCAATTTAGGATAGAACAACTCCACAAAAGAATAGATGGGATTAGGGAAGGTTGGAAAACATGCCAAGCAAATTTAAAAGAATCAATCATGGTGGGGCGGCTAGGTGGCACAGTGAGTAGAGCACCGGACCTGGAGTCAGGAGGACCTGAGTTCAAATCCGGCCTCAGACACTTGACACACTAACTAGCTGTGTGACTTTGGGCAAGTCACTTAACCCCAATTGCCCTCCAAAAAAAAAGCAAAAAAAAAAAATCAATCATGGCACAGTGGACAGAAATCTGGACTTGAAGCCGTGGAGTCCTGGGTTCAAGCTCTAAATCTAAATCAAAGATTAATGTTAATCTTCAAAGTACTAGCCAACTCACTAGATTGCAGAGAAGGTGCTTGCCTGTGCTCATAAGAGTTTCTTTACCTTGGAAGTCCCAATACCAATGAAATCAGAGGTCTACTCTACATCCACAAAGAAAATGTCTTTCAGTAAGGTCTTAAAAAGGGAACTTTTCTAAGTGCAAAATGAGGTAGAATATGGTTGGAAAGCCATATACTGAAAACTATATGTTCAATGAGCCCCCCCCCCAAAATAACGCAACTTTAGATTGAATTAAGAAGCAAAGCTTTCAGAAATAAGGAGGTGAAATTCGCACTCCATCGACTCATGCTCAGTTCACAACTAAAGTACTAGGATCAATTCTAGGCTTTGTAAAAAGACAAACAACACGAGAGAAGGCCTTAAGTTAATGTACAGTGAATATTATTTGAAGGAACTGGACTTGCTTAACCTGGAGAAAGTAAGACTGAAGCTGGTAGGGATGGATTGAAGGGCACAGGAGGGAAAAGGTGGAGTATGGAAATGCTAGCTGTTTTAAAGGATTAGAAGGGAGGGGTGGAGCCAAGATGAAGGTGTAGAAGCAGCAAAGTTTCGCAGGTCCCAAATAGCCACCTTAGAAACCCATAAAATATGACTCTAAACAAATTTTAGGACTCCAAAACTCACAAAAATACAGAAAACACATCTCTTACTGAAGGCAGCTTGGTACAAAGGGTGCATCACAGCCTGACTGGGAGCTGAAACCAGTCGCAGCCTGAAACCAAGGCCTGGCCACAAGGTAGTCAGGAGGAGCCACAGCTGGAGTCTCCAGGAGAGTGGATCAACAGCAGCTGGGGCAGTTTCCACATGTATCAGGCCAGGAGAAATAAGGCTAAGAGAAAGGTCAGTGGAATTTACCTAAATTTGGGGAGAAAAGCAGTCTGGTGAAACTGCCCCTAGGGCAAGGAAGCAGCAGGAAGCAGCAGTAGCAGCAGGAATGGCTGAAAACAGCAACTGTATCCACTGTGCTGCTTCAGAGCTCCCAGCATGCAGACTGCAGGTGACTGATCAGGGCAAAGGGGACTAGCGTTGAGCAGTCTGGATCTGGATCTTGGTCTTGGGTGTTGGTCTTGGGGTGTGCTTTCAGTGAGCCAAAGCTAGTGGGGGCTGCAGCACACTCCCCCTTATAGCTCTGGCAGCTGTGAAAACCCCAGCCATTTGGGACACAGCTTTCCTCATCGGAAGCAGAGTTCCACAGAACTAAAAATTCAAGCAATTAATTGACTGGTCAAAATGAGCAGGAAAAGGAAGCAAAGTAAGAACAGAAGTAAAACACTACAATCCTTTTATGGGAACAAGAAGGATCAAAGCATGGAATGGGAGGAAGGCAACACTGTCAGAACTCCCACACCAAATGCTTCCAAGAAACATGAAGATTGCCTACAAGCCATAGATCAAGTTAAAAATGACTTTGAAAAGCAAATAAGAGGACTGGAGGAAAAATTGGGAAGAGAAGTGGGAATGATGCCAGAAAATCATGAAAAGAGAGTCAACAACCTGACTGAAGAAAATAACACATTAAATAACAAATTAACTCAAATGGCAAATGAGGCCCAAAAAACCAATGAAGAGAAGAATGCCTTAAAAAGTCAATCTTCCAGATGGAAAAAGAATCTCAAAGTATTCTGAAGAGAATAAATCCTTCAGAATTAGAGTGGAGCAAGTGGAAGCTAATGACTTTATAAGAAACTAAAATACTATTAAATAGTTACAAGCAAATGAAAAAACTGAAAGCAATGTGAAATATCTCCTTTAAAAAACCACTCACCTGGAAAAGAGATCTAGGAGAGACAATGTAAAAATTATTGGACTACCTGAAAACCACGATCAAAAAGAGAACTTAGAAAGCATCCTTCAATAAATTCTCAAGGAAAATTGCCCTGATGTTTTAGAATCAGAGGGCAAGAGCAGCAGGCAAAGCCAAAATGGCAGGATAGAAGCAGCAAGGTACCGCGGCTCCCACACCACCACCCTAAACACCCATAAAATATGAGCCCAGACAAAGGCTAGGAAAGTCTAAGACTCTCAGACTCACAAAAATACAGAGAATACACCTCTCGCTGAAGGCAGCTCGGCAGCAGGGGTTCAGCATGGCCGCCGGGAGCAAAGGCTGAAACAGCCGGAAGCCGAGACCACGGCCAGGCCTGGGGCAGTGGGAAGGAGCTGAGCCAAGCCCCGTAGTCAGGCTGCAGAGGTTCTACAGCCTCCAGCACTTCCACATCTGCCAAGGCGTGAGGAAATGGGACGGGAGAGGGGCAGCTCACACCACAGCAGAGCAGAGACTGAGGAGCCCAAAACCACCTCTGCGGCCAGGCAAGACCCTGGGGCGGCCACAAGGAGTAGGAGAGCCTCCCAAACAGCAGCTTGAGTCTACTTCAAAGAAAATCTAAAGCATTTGCCTAAGAGGATTTTTAAATCTTCAGATATGGGTTAGTGAAAATGAAACTTTGAAAATTAATTTGGGGGTGATAAAAGCAGTTCGGCCATTCTGTCCCTGGGGCAAAGAAGCAGTGGGGGAAGGGAACTGTTGGATCCGCCGGTGGCCCTCACCAGGCTGCTTCAGAGCCCCTGGCCTGCGGACTCCGCAGGGGGGCTGAATCGATTGATCAGGGCCAAGTGCTCTTGTGTTGAGCAGCCTGTATCCAGATCGTGGTCTTGGGTGGTGGTCCTGGGGTGTACTTTCAGCAATCCAAAGCTGGGGGTACTTGCAACACACCCCTAATAGCTCCAGCAGTTGGGAAAACCCCAGCCATTTAGGACAGAGCTTTCCTCTCTGGAAGCAGAGTTCCACAGACCTAAAAAAAGGAACCAATTAATTGACTGGCCAACATGAGGAAAAGGAAGCAAAAGAAGAACAGCAATATAACTCTAGAATCCTTTTTTGTGGACAGAAAGGATCAAAGCATGGAACGGGAGGAAGACAACACAGTCAGAACTCCCACACCAAATGCTTCCAAGACACTGGAAGAATACCTACGAGCTATAGATGCACTGAAAAAGGACTTTGAAAACCAAAAAAGAGAAGTGGAGGAAAACTGGGAAGAGAAATGAGAATGAGAGAAAATCATGAAAAGAGAGTCAACAAACTGACTGAAGAAAACAACACTTTAAAGAACAGATTAACTCAAATCGCAAAAGAGGCCCAGAAAACCAATGAGGAGAAGAATGCCTTAAAAAGTCAAATTTCCCACATAGAAAAGGAATCTCAAAAGCATTCTCAAGAGAATAATTTCTTCAGAATTAGAGTGGAGCAAGTAGAAGCTAATGACTTTATGACAAAGCAAGATACTATTAAACAGTTACAAAGAAATGAAAAAAATAGAAAGCAATGTGAAATATCTCCTTGAAAAAAACCACTGACCTGGAAAATAGATCCAGGAGAGACAATTTGAAAATTATTGGTCTACCTGAAACCCATGACCAAAAAAAGAACTTGGAAAATATCCTTCAAGAAATCCTCAAAGCAAATTGCCCTGATGTTTTA